>JAEIIU010046635.1:0-217897 GCA_018874675.1 Drosophila baimaii
ATACGGACTTCCAGCGTATGAGGAATGACGGGAAGAATCATCGAGCCACCACCACCACCGGTGGGGGCCGTGTAGTTGTGTCCTCCACCTTCCCATGACACGCGGTCATGCGCGAAATGGGCGATGCCTTCGATTTCGTAATGGCCCCAGTGAGGGTCATAGGCGACCTTGGCGATGACATCCGGCGCAATCTCGTTCGAGAATGGTCCGTTATTGGTCAGGCCCGTGCCATCCTTGTTGATGGTCGCCACCCTGCCGCCCGGCAGGACCACCCGTTCGTCACCCTGCGTCGTATAACCGGTCGTATCATACAGGGTCTGCGGATTCTCGATGGACAGACCCAGCCAGAGCTTGTGCTTGAAGAAGTCCTGCGTGATGCGGACCTGCCACTGCCGCGCCCATGTCTGGCCGGCAAGCATCGCGGCATCGATCGTTTCCGGCAAACTTTCCTGCCGCGGTACGATACCGATACGCCCCGGTGTCAGCATGCTCCACGCCTGTCCCGCCAGAAAATGGAAATTTTCCTTACTGTTATCGTAGACAAGGTAAGCCTGCCGGAGACGCGGAGAGTAACTGTTACTCTCGTAGGCATTGGTCGTATCGGCACCCGCGCCAAAATCGGTTTCAAAGAAACCGGAGATGGTTTCGTACTGATCAATATTGCCCCGGAGCATAAGGGAAAGGCGGCTGTATCGTGCGGCTCCCTCAAAGCTGTTCGTGTGGTAATTCGGACTATTCTTGAACGGCAGCCCTGACCAGAATGTAAAGGTGCCCGTGGACATCTGGCGATTTTGCAGAACTGTGGCTGCGTCGACAAACCCACCCAGTGCAATCGTCACCGGTCCTACGTGAAAGACACCATGATCACCCACCGCACCAGCCGCCTGCGCACCAGCCGCCTGCGCACCAACCGTTTCACGCGGATGCGGGCCAACTCCATTTTCGGCTGTATGAGCAATCGTATCTTCCGCGCGATGAGCGGTAACAGTCTTCTGCGTTGGTATATCGTCGGTTACGAAAGTCGGACGAACCTCAGACTCGTGGCCATGCGTGGTTACCCTCACCGGCTCCTCGATCTCCGTCTCGGGAACGGACGTGGACTCATTGTTGGCCGTCATGATCTTCTGGCGGGTAGCCTTGCTTAGACTTGCATGGCTGGTTGCGCGCCCCGTCGTCACGGCAGTTTTTCTTGCGATCAGCTGTTTCTGCAGCCCCATAAGAGCCTTGTTCAACTGCGCCTGCTGCTGCTGGATTCGTGCAATCTGTTGCTCCATGAGCTCCAGTGATTCACTCTGATCATCAGCATAGGCCGTAAGAGGAGAAAATGCTGCCCCGGCACAAAGCAGAAAAGTGAGGGAAGAGCGGGTCCAGCGGAAAAACGTCGGGCATTGGGGCATGGAGGAGCGGCGTCCGTTTTCTCGTAAGAGTTTTACGTCAAAACATTTCTTATTAAACACATTCGATAATAAACCGCCCGCGAAATGTCATTCAAAAAAAAATTTAAGAAGCCTGCCGCGACATATGTCACAGATAATTTTCTCCGACAAAACCGTGCATTCCAGAGGTTTTTGACCTAAATGTCACACATGAAGACATTTTTTCAGAAGATGCATGGATTGGGCAACGACTTCGTCATCATCGACGAAAGGTCAGGCTCTTTTGACTTGACACCCACGCGGATCGCCAGCCTGGCCGATCGCAGGCGTGGAATCGGCTGCGACCAGTTCGTCACTCTCTCTGTGCCAGCAGATAGCAAAGCCGCTGTCTTTGTGCGCTTTTTCAATCCTGATGGGAGCGAAGCAGGCGCGTGCGGCAATGCCTCCCGCTGCGTCGCCAGCCTGCTTGGACAGGAACGCGATACTGACAGACTGACTTTTGAGACACGCAACGGCCTCCTGAAAGCAGAAGTGCTTTCCCGCGACGCGACAGGGGGCGCTGTCGTCACGGTCGATATGGGCAGTCCGCAGACTGACTGGCAGTCGGTGCCGCTGGCGAAAGCCGCCGACACACTCCGCCTTCCCCTCATGGGCGAGCCAGCCGCCCTGTCCATGGGCAATCCACACGCGACCTTTTTTGTTGAGGACCTGTCCGAAGCGGAACGCGGTCCGGAACTGGAAGTCGATCCGATTTTCCCGGACCGCGCCAATATCGGCTTTGCCCGCATCGACGCTCCGGATCGGATGCGGCTGCGGGTCTGGGAGCGTGGCGCGGGCTTTACACTCGCCTGCGGTTCCGGGGCCTGCGCGGCCGTGGTGAACGCGGCGCGGCGCGGTCTGGGTGAACGCCGGATGACAGTAGAGGTTGACGGCGGGGAGATGGTTATCGCATGGGATGCTGACGATCATGTGCTGATGACCGGTCCCGCCCAGCTTGCCTTTGAAGGGACCGTCGATCTCGAGGCCTATCCAAAATGACTGACACCCCTCCGGACATGCCGGTGGACGACACGCCCAATGCAACACAGGGCGTGGATATCCTGACTTTCGGCTGCCGCCTCAACACCTATGAGAGTGAGGTCATGCGCGGCCACGTGGCGGCGCTGGAGGATGTCATCATCGTCAACACCTGCGCCGTGACCAACGAAGCCGAGCGGCAGGCGCGGCAGGCCATCCGCCGCGCTCACCGTGAGCGTCCGGATGCCCGTATCGTCGTGACGGGCTGCGCCGCGCAGATCAATCCGGATCGCTGGGCGTCCATTCCCGGCGTGACGCGCGTGCTCGGCAACGAGGACAAGCTGAAGGCGGAAAGCTGGAGCCTGCCAGCCCTCGGTTCGGGTAACGCCGTGTCCGACATCATGGCCGCCAAGGAAACAGCCGCGCATCTGGTGACGGAGTTCGCCGGACGCACCCGCGCTTTCGTGCAGGTCCAGCAGGGCTGCGACCATCGCTGCACATTCTGTATCATCCCTTATGGACGCGGCCCCTCCCGCTCCGTGCCAGTGGGCGTGGTGGCCGAGCAGGTGCGCGCGCTCGTGGCGTCCGGCTACCGTGAGGTCGTGCTGACCGGCGTGGACATCACCTCATGGGGTGACGACCTGCCCGGCACGCCACAACTCGGACAGTTGTGCCGTCGCCTGCTGGCGCTGGTGCCTGAACTGGAACGACTGCGGCTGTCATCCGTCGATCCGGTAGAGATCGACGAGGATATCTGGCGTCTGCTGGAAAACGAGCCTCGCTTCATGCCTTACCTGCATCTGTCTTTGCAGGCCGGGTCGGACATGATCCTCAAGCGGATGAAACGACGGCATCTGGTCGCGGATGCGGCATCCGTCATTGAACGGGCACGATCGATCCGCCCCGAGATCGGCATCGGCGCAGACCTGATCGCAGGCTTCCCGACCGAAGACGAGATTCTGTTCGAGGAAACATTGTCCTTCCTTGAACAGGCCGCCCTGCCCTATCTGCACGTCTTTCCCTACAGCGCCCGCCCCGGCACCCCTGCCGCGAAGATGCCCGCCGTGCCAGTCGTCGAACGCAAGGCCCGCGCCGCTCGTGTTCGTGCGGTGGGCGAGCAGTCGGCGCAGACCTATTTCAGGAGCCTGCTCGGTCGTGAACTGCGCGTGCTGATGGAAACACCGGAAAGCGGCCACAGCGAGGAATTTGCGCCGGTCAGACTGGCGCAGGGGCAGTCCGAGATGGGACGCATTGAGGTTCTGCGTCCGGTAGCGGTTGACGAAAAAGGCCTTGTGGCGGAGATCGTATAGTCATGGCACTCGGATTTTTCTCCCGTCTCAAGCAGGGGCTGTCGCGCTCCACCCAGAAACTCAGCAGCGTCTTCACCAAGCGCAAGCTTGATGAATCGGCACTGGAAGATCTGGAAGAGCACCTGATCGCTGCCGATCTTGGTCCGGAAGTGGCTGAGCGCGTGATCGAGTCCTTCCGTAGCACCCGTTTCGGGGCGGAAGTGACCGATGATGAAATCCGGCAGACACTCGCGGATGAAATCGCCCGCGTCCTGACGCCAGTGGCGATCCCCTTTGAACCGGACCCGAAGCTCAAACCTCATGTCGTGCTGATGGTTGGTGTCAACGGCACCGGTAAAACCACCACCATCGGCAAGATGGGTCGCTATTTCAGCGAGCAGGGCAAGAAAGTCATCATGGTGGCGGGCGATACCTTTCGCGCCGCCGCTGTCGAGCAGCTTCAGGTCTGGGGTGAGCGGACAGGTGTGCCGGTCATTGCAGGCAAGCCTGAGGCCGACGCTGCCGGACTTGCTTTCGAAGCCCTTAAGCGTGGCAAGGAAGAAGGCGCGGATCTGCTTCTGATCGACACAGCCGGACGCCTGCACAACAAGGGCGCTCTGATGGAAGAGCTGGCCAAGATCATCCGTGTGATGAAGAAATTCGACGAGACCGCGCCCCACTCCGTCATTCTTGTGCTCGATGCGACGACCGGACAGAACGCCATTGAACAGGTGCGCGTCTTCCGCGAGCTGGTGAACGTCACAGGTCTGATCGTAACCAAGCTGGATGGCTCGGCTCGTGGCGGCATCGTGGTGGCGCTGGCAGACCAGTTCAAGCTGCCGATCCATGCTGTCGGCGTCGGGGAAAAGGCGGAGGATCTGCGTCCCTTCTCCGCGCAGGAGTTTGCGCGGGGTCTCGTTGGTAAGACAGAGATTTCGACGACGACTGAGACCGAGGAAGACACTGGCGAACAGCCTGCTTCTGAATAACGCAGGACTCACGAGCGCCTCTGGCCTTACTGTTGGATGGCCAGAGGCAAGCACCTCCCAGACTTTGAACGATTTTTCTTCATAAGCTCAGGCAGACACCAGAGACTATCTGAAAAAATGCGCCTTCACAGCAAAAGCGCAAGGGAAATCAGATATCAGTGGAAGCTACCCGAATGCTCGGGAGCAACGCCTGACATAAGAAGTCATAGCCAATAGTATTTTTATATCTATAGATAATATAAGGAGATATTATCTATATTTTTTCTTCGCGTCCAAACGGACTGTTCCTTATGGTCGTGTCATACGGAAATGCGCGACCCGTCGATAACTGCATTTTCTACGCGACACAGGAATAGAAATGCCGCTATCAAAATGGAAATCAGCCCTTCTCCCTGCATTGGCCCTTCTGACGACAGGTGGTTCCGTTTCCGGCTACGCCGCCATTCCATTATTTACCAAAAGCACTGAAGCAACAGGCTTCGAGGAATGGTGGAGAGGCATCACTCTGGCCGGTCGTATCGATGGCGGCATTTCCGCCAACCCGGCCCGACCCGATAATGGCATCAATTTCGGCAACTTTATCGGCGACCATGCCAATCAGGCGCAGCTCAATCAGTTTGCTCTGACACTGGCGCACGATATCGATACAACGACCGACGGATATAGCTTCGGTTTTACCCTCGAAGCCTCCTACGGTTCGGATTCACGATATTACCATCTCCTCGGCATCTCTGACCGGGCTTTCAATTCGCGTTATCAGATCATCCCTTCCCATGCACAGGTGGACGCCCATCTCCCATGGTTCACCAGGCTGGGCGTCGATATGCACGCCGGCATCCTGCAGGCGCCCATGGGGCTGGAAGCTTTCGACCCGACCGCACGGCCATTTTATACATTCAGTTATACGGGCCAGTATTCAGTACCTTTCCAGCATGTCGGCATGATGGCCACCATTCACGTCACACCAATGATTGACGTTCTCACTGGTCTTGATACCGGCAACCAGACGACATTCGGACGACGGGACAATAACAGCGCTCCGGCTGGGTATGCGGGCGTCACATTGAACAATCTTGCGCACGGAAAACTGACCATAACGGAATTAAGCCGTTTTGGCTCCGAGGATTCACGTATAGCTTTTGACCATGGCGCAAATGAGGACCTGCGTTTCTGGAATGATCTTACGGCTATCTATAAAATTACGCCCACCGTTACTTTGACTGGTGAATTCAACTATATGCATGACGACGGGCTGAGAGCTGACACAGAAAGTTTTGTTTCTTATCTCAGCTGGAATTTCATGAAAAATCTGACCTTCAATTATCGAGGTGAGATTTATCGCGACAATACAGGACTGATGGTCGCCAATTTTTTGAGCAATGAAGGCTACATGAACGCTATTGCAGGACGTTCAACACCAACAGAGAGCGCTCCGCCCACCACTTACGGTGCGCTTACGTTAGGCGTAACCTACAAAACATCGCTGAACAAAGACTATGGTTATTTCGCAATCCGTCCGGAGGTCCGCTTCGATCGTTCATTGAATGGAACGACTTCATTCAATGATAATCGCAACAGCGGAATGTTCACGTTCGGTGGAGACGCCATGATTGGCTTCTGAACAGTCTGCAGAAGAACTCAAAAACGCCCTTCCACAAACCATTCTCGAAAGCCATTCATTATATATAGCTTGCGAGCGTCATACCTTTGAGATCAGAGATCAGCGTATAAGATGCGAGAAGCTGATCCTGAACATTACCTGTCTGCACAGAAACAGCTGCAATATCAACATCCTTGATGTTCGACAGCTGAGACGTGAGCATGGTGCTCATTGTTGAGAGGTTTGTCGACTGCGTGGTCAGGGAGCTTTGCATAAGTCCAAGAGAGCCCTCCTGATTACTCAACTCAGTTCCCACCGTGTCGGTTGATGATTTCAACTGTTTCACAAGATCAGAAAAGTTGCTGCTGGACGTATCAGCATTACCAAGAGACGCGACGATCATCAGATTACGCATCAGATCCCGAATGGCGGATCCAGTTGTTGTCGTTTGAGAACTCGTCGGCGTTGTGCCTTCTGTAGCAACCATTCCCACACTGGTGACTGCCGATTGTCCGACAACAGCTTTTGTCTCAAGCCCTTTTGCGGAACTGGGATCGGTGGACAGAGCAGAAGAAAACACCGACAGATCGACCGTTGTGCCGTCCTCAGACGTATAAGTTCCACCACTTGCGGCGTACGCCGTCGCGGTTTCAAGAACCGATGAAGCGCCCAGCGTATCAAGCTGACTAACGGCATCGGAAGTCACCGTGGCAAGAGTGCTGCTTGCCAGCCCTTCCGCATCGGTAACCGGGGCATTATTGACATCAGTTCCGGCAAAAACATAGCCGTTGCTACCTTGGGTATTCAGATAATCACCCAATTCAGACAAGGCTGTCTGTGCACTGGCAGCAACTGTAGCCAGGGTTTCCTTTCCATACGTCCCATTCAGAGAAAGCAGATCATTTTGTAATGTGGTGTTGAGCGATGCGATTTGTGTGAGAGCGCTTTGAGTCACACTCAAATTCGTCTGCGCGCCACTGATGGAAGTTTGCCAGGTGGAAATCGCAGTAATCTGCGGTTGCAGACTCAACGCCTGCCCCCGCTGATTTCCCAGACCAGCATATGTGTCGGACGCCACTCCCGTTGTCGCCTGTGCAACCAGTGCTGTTTGCTGATCAGTCAGAGTGCTGACTGCCTGCTGCAACACATATGCCGTGCCACTTGCGCCATAAAGACCAACAGATGTGCTCATGATTTTTACACCGCATCCAGAAGCGCCGTGAACATAGTCTTCACAGCTGTGACGATTTTTGCATTCGCTGTATAGGCATTTTGCAATGCAATAATATTGGACATCTCATTATCCACATTCACTCCCGACACATTCGAGACTTTTGTGGTCAATGAAGACTGCACGGAGGTAGCTGTCGTGAGATTTGATGTCGCAGATGACGCCACCTGCGCCTGGGCGGAGGTCAGAGAGGTCGCAAGATTGGCAAGGGTCTGACTGCCGCTATAACCGGTAGAAATATTGCCATCGACACCAAGCCCCGAACCTGGAGCCGCAGGAGAGTCTGATCCAAGTGTAGTCTGCAATAGGGCCAGAGCAGTATCTGTCGATCCATCCTCAGATAATGAAGATGGATCAGCAGCAATCGCCGCCCCCACCTGAATGGTGCTGGAAAATCCTACGATACCATCAGGAGGAATGGCTGTTGTGCTTGATCCCGGCACATCACCGGAAGCGTCTGTGAACAGTTTAACCCCTTGCTCGTTAAAGCGCGTTGCAAGAGTAGATGAGAAGGAATCCAGCTGGGCCTGCATCTTGGGGTAAACATTATCACGCAGGTCGATATTGGCGCCAAGCTCACCACCCGTCAGATGAGACGTAAGATCGGTCGTGCTGCCAACCAGCGTGATGGCTGGAATATAGCTGCTGGTATCCGAAGCCGTGATGGAAGAGGTCGCAGTGATGGTTACATCACTTGTCGTCAACGGCCAGGTCGAGCTGGGTTCCAGCGTGGATGTACCCGTACTATTGGAATCAGTCGTGGGATAAGTCGACAGAACGCTGTTATTACTGTCTTTCGGATAGGTCGGCAGCTGCGTCCCGTCGACAGTCTTGACCAGCATGTCCCCTTTGGACGTCTCGGTATATGTGACAGACATATACGATGAGAGATCAGACATGGCGGCGGCACGCTGGTTTTCCAGATCTGCCGTGCTCATTCCCTGCACTTTAAGTGACATGATCTGCTTCGACAGAACGCCAATGGTCGTCAGATCCGTATTGACTGACGATACCTCAGAGACAATTGAATCCTGCGCCCCCTGACGCTGCGCCTGATAGGTTGATGACAGCGTGTTGATGGAGGTCGCCAGTGTCTGCGCGTTACTGATGACAGTACTTCTCGCCGTTGCATCGGAAGGCGTTGAAACAAGTGCCGTGATGGCGTTTGAAAGATTGCCGACCTCGTCAGACAGGGTCGCGCTTGATCCTGAATCTGAACTGGTCGACCCCTGAAGCGCCGTGATGGCGGAGAGGGAGTTATTCTGCACCGTCAATGCAGCAACCTGCGCATTCTGCGTGTAAAGACTGCTCTGCAGCGCATTATTGACGTTACGCGTTGTCAGACCGATCGAAACGCCGGAACCCGTGCCCCTCGTATCTGCAGAGTTGAGGTTTGCAACCTCTTCCACATAACCAGTCGTGCTGGCATTGGAGACGTTCTGTGACAGCACACCAAGCGCGTACTGATTGCCTTCCAGCCCGCTGGTGGCGATGGACAGAGCATTGTTCAGATCCATGACCTTGAACTCCGACAAAACCTCGCCCACCAATCAAAATGGCGCAAGGCGCACCACGCCCAAGTTTTTTGGCGACGCGGCGCTTTGTTGAACCGGGCGGGACTACCGATCTTTTGCTCAGATTGACCCACTCAGGTGAAAAACAGGTTAATGAGCCGTTAGCGGATCATCGAAATCGTCGCCTGCAGCAGAGTATCAGCCGTCGTGACGATCTTCGTGTTCGCTGTATAGGCCTCCTGAGTGACGATCAGACTGGACAGATCAGATGTCAGATCCGTCGTGGAAGATTCGGTAGACGACGTTTTCAGAACGCCCGTACCGTTTGATCCCACGGCCCCGATTGTTGCGGAACCAGAAGCTGAAGTTGCCTGGTAGGCCTGTCCGTCAACAGCCATAAGCCCGTCTGGATTTACGAAGGATGCCAACGCAACCTTACCGACAAGCTGGGTGTCACCGTTACTGAAGGTCGCCATAATCGAACCGTCAGTCTCCATGGAAATACCCTGGTAAGTGCCTGTCGTTACGCTGTCACTGTCAATTGTTGGCGTCGTCGAATTGGCTACTGACGTTGTGGTTCCGGAACTACTGCCGATGGTACCAAGATCAAGATCAATCGACTGTGAGGCCGCACCGTTAGTATAACTCAATGTAATAGGAAGAGTGGCAGTTGACCCTGTGTAACCCGTACCAATCAATGCGCCCGTAGAGTCTTTTACATCTTTCAGATTTCCGCTTGAGTCGAAATCAACAGTGTATGTAGACGTAGATGTCGAGTCACTGCCGCTACCAACAATCATGGTCTTATCTGTGGTGGGATCAGCATTTGCAACCGTGACAGTGTAAGTAGAACCACCCGTATTGTCTGCTGACGTCGTCGTGGAATCCCATTTGACGCTCAATCCGTGCGCCTGCGATGTAGAATCATAAATGGTCTGAGGAGTGGAAGCACCTGTTGTAGCATCAACCGGATATGTCTGCCCGCTGGTTATACCACCACTCATCGTCAGCGTCGTTGTTTCAGTCGGGCGAAACGCCACATCGGAAATCTGGATCTGTGTCAGTGTATTGCTAAGAGTGCCAGTCTTCGCATCCGCCATATACCCGTTCAGATAGTAGCCGGATGTATTGACCAGATAACCATTCTTATCCTGATAGAAATTACCGTTTCGCGTAAAATACTGCTGATTGGAGAATGTTTCCTTACCGGCAGTCGCCTGACCAGATGGCTGCGAAACATCAAAGAAGCCGTTTCCTGAAATCGCAAGAGCAAGCGTGTTCGTACTGGCTGTAATCGTGCCCTGCTGCTGGGTCTGGGAGGTTGTGTAAGCTGATACACCATCAGAAACAGCCTGCCCCTGCGCGTAAGAAGCAAGGTTATTTGAAACCGTATCCTGAAAACTTGTATCCGACGACTTGTACCCGACGGTCTGACTGTTGGCTATATTATTACTAAGATTCGTAAACGCTGTTGACTGAGCGTTAATACCTGCAACAGCCGTTGTAAGCGAATTGAAAATCGACATGGATCACTCCTAAAGGGCGGCCCCGGCAGCGCGGCGCCGACGACCTCAACACCCCTTATCCATGCAGAAAGCGTGCCAATCTTTATTCGATCACGTTTTTTTATCGATGTTAATAAATTCTCTCGGAAATCTGCGGTCATGTCATATCAATATTTACTTTTATACTTTGCGGCTGCTGGTTTCAGAAAAAACAGACTGCGACAGCTCGGCATATTTTGCCCACCAGGGCATTTTCATGCCTGCATAATGCCGCCCCCCTTCCTGCCATCCCTCCTCAGCTTTCCACATCCGAGAAAAACTTTCTCCTTTTATCCTGCCATTTGAATTTTATAAAAATTCAATATTTTCAGTATGTTATAAATTTATCAGATCAAAAAAATCTTCGCCATATGCCGCTTGAAAACATTTTCTCAAAGTTGGCCCGAAATTTGCATCTACTCTTATTGCATTATTCGACTGGGATTAAGTTATGGCAAGTCTGGTGACATCGCTGCTTACAGAAACCTCTTTGAAGGTAAACAGGGCCTCATCCGCAAAATCCAGTTCTTCTGTCGCGACATCCAAGCACTCCCCGTCTTCCACCCAGTCATCGACAGGCGATCTGCCCGGGGCAGTGGCCCAGCCAACATTCAGCGATCATATGACGCGCCAGACAGCCAGTCTGCCGGATCACGCTCAATCCCGGACAGAGCAGGCAAATTCCGCCCAGTTGAAGACTGCGAGTGTCGCGCCTTCATCGACTGGACCGAATGAAGACACGCCGACAACGTCTGGCGATACAGCAGCAATCAATGACACACTACAACCACTTCCTTCCATCAAAACCGCACAGGAAGAAACCGCGGCAAAAGCTAAAGCCGTGACAGCCGACGCAACTGGAGTCATTGCAACCAGTCTTTCTTCATTTTCTGCCGCAACCAAAAACAGTTCTTCAGCCTCTATTGGCGGCAATACTGCGACTGACAGTCAACACAAAGCATCTGACAGTCGGTCCACAAAAAAACAGCACACGGAAAAACAGACCAGCTCTGAAAATACGGCTAGTACCAGCAGCAGTTCAACAGTATCCCCTTCGGATACAACTCTGGAACTCGCCGCCCTGAGTGCTCTCCAGCCGTTATCATCATCGACCGAAGCAACGACCGCAATCTCTGGCAATGATGATCAGACAGCTTCCGCTTCTGTGGCTGCACTGGAAAGCATTGCCCCTTCATCACTTTCATCCGGCGCCTCGTCAGAAAAAACACCTCAGACAGCAGAAACAGTCAGCAGCGAACTTTCGGGCACCGCGGTCTCTCTGTCCGGATCGGGAAAGTCGGAAGATACGAGCGGCCCTGCGTCTTTTCACTCCCTGATCGACTCAAAACTCTCTGACAAGATCAGTCCAATCCAGAGCACTTCCATAAGTGACGTTTCGTCTCAAAGAGCAGAAAGCAGAATAACGGGTATCAAGACTGCAGATACACAAATTCCGAGCGTTCAGACTACGAGCAGCAAGATCGCATTGACAATGCCAGCGGATATAAAGGTTAGCTCCGGTCTCAATGCCAACGCAGCATCCCTGTCTCATGATGATGTTCGTCCTATGAACGCGACCAGTTTCAGCCAGATCCAGTCGCTGCAGGATATCGCCACCACCCCAGTCAATGCTGTGGGAGACGGACAATCTCTTTCCAACAACACCCAGTCCTCTGCAGAAGGACAGACTGACGAAACATCGGCTCCTGTTGCCGCCCACGCTCAGAATGCTCCGATCCAGCCAACGGCTCTGTCCGCACTCACCCTGTCCAGTCCGACAGAAACAGTTTCTGTCACTCAGCACAGTAAAATTGCCGACACTGATACTGGTCAGGCTGCACAGTTACCCAGCCAGTCAACAGATACGCCTGCACAGGTGCAGATGACCTGGAATCCTGCCCCTGTCACCTCTATCGCAGCCACAGGAAAAGTATCTACAAGCAGCGCATCCCGACTGGATAATCGCACACTATCACGCACGGATATTTCCAGTTCCACACAACCACAAACCATAGCCGCAAAACCGCAGACAGACGAAGTTTCGTCCCCTGCTGTGTCAGCGAAAACTCTTTCGGATCAACAAGGCAGAGGCGACGACGACAAAGGCTCTGATCAGCATACTTCATCTGATCAATCTCTGGCCGCCAACATGACGCCGCCCCAGACCTACAACGAAGCCACTCCATTTTCTGAACAGTTGGTCGCCAGTACGGCGGATGACACCTCTTCTTCTACTGCAACCAGCCTGCAAGCGTCGGAAACCACCTCGTCTGCCTCCAGCAGCATAACCGCGTCATCCGACACCGGCCCTACTGCGCTCAATCTGGCGATAGCACTACAAAATGATGATCAAACACCGCTACACGTCACCATTGATAAGTCCGACAAGTCTGACGGACTGAATATTCACATTGGCGCGGACGGTCTGACAACCCTGAACGAGTTGCAGTCCCATAAGCACGAACTGGTGCATGCTCTGGAAAATGCGGGCATCTCGACCGCCGGATCACAGATCTCATTTGGTCTCGCCGATAACAATGCCGATTTATCATTCTCACAGAACAAGCAGTCTCAGCAGCAACCACAGGATAACAGCACGAATACGACAGCAGGATCTTCAGATTTTGCAAACGCTTTTGGCGGTACACTTTCCGGCAACAGCAACGGGGACGGCTCCCGGAACGCCTGGAGTGCAACCCCATCCACAGCCATGACTTCAGCCGCGGCTTCAGATGCCGATGAGACCGGCGATCAGCTATACGCCCTGACTGCCCTGCGGACAGGCTCAGTCAACATCACAGCCTGAAAGAACCGGATATGACAACGACAGCAGCAACCTCCTCTTCTTCAACTTCGCTTCTTTCATCCGCGGTCAGCGCGTCCCAGTCTGCAGCCTCGGTCAACGCCGCCGCCAACACTGCGGCTTCCACCACAGCCGCGACCGACACCAGCACAAGCGCCCTTTCCTCGCTTACAAGCAACTTCAACACGTTCCTCACCCTGCTCACCACGCAGCTCAAGAATCAGGATCCGAGCAGCCCGATGAGCAGTGATACGTTCACGTCCGAACTGGCTCAGTTCGCGAGCGTGGAACAGCAGGTCGATACCAACACCAACCTGAAGACGCTGATTTCACTGACGCAGGACGGTCAGCAATCGACCGACATGTCGCTGGTCGGCAAGACCGCCGTCGCCACCACAAGCGAACTGCCGCTGCAGAACAGCAGCAGCAGCATTTCCTTCAACACCACGACAGAAGAACCGATTGCGATTGCCGTCACCGACAGCAACGGCAATGCCGTCAAGACGGCAGAACTGACCTCGACCGTCGGCACCAACACATGGACATGGAACGGCACCAGCGACAGCGGAGCCCAGCTCAGCGACGGCTCCTACAACATCGCCGTGCAGACTGCCGACACGTCTGGCAATACGTCCGACGTTCCGTTTACCGTCACAGGCACGGTCACCGGCGTCACCCGCAACGGCAGCTCGATCTACGTCAACATGGGGGACAGCACGATCGACATGTCGAACGTCAACTCGTTCTCCGATACGTCGACTTCAAGCGCGACCTCGACATCGTCCACATCATCGGATTCTTCATCCACATCAAGCTGACGATAGAACGACGCAGGGTCTTTTCTTCGGATCAGACCCTGCGTCGTTCAGGGACTGTTTTGGTGACAGATTCCCGAGACCAGCTCTTTTCGAAGAAACTCTCCCCAAGAAGCCCCAACTCCCTATAATCTGCCCCGCAAGAGACTTCTGAAACAGTCCTCAGATACTCTGACAGAATACCGGAACGGCTATTCGTCTTCACCAAGCACTTCGCGGGCGCGCCGGACGATCGTTTCATACTCTTCATCCGACAGTTCGCCCCGATGATGAAACTCGCTGGCGCGCGCCAAAGCATCTCTGGCGTGGGTTTTGTCGGGAATGGGATAGCGTCTTCCTGACAATGCAAAGGCGCTATCAGGAAGCGCATCGCGCTCAGCTTGCGTCAGACGTGACATGGCGATCCTCCAGAAAAAAGCGCTCATCTGAGACCATTACACCAACGATCCCGGACCCGAGCGAATGCTGCACACCCGACCTTAAACAGGCAAGGTGCTTACCGCTTTGATATGGCCCCCATTCCTGCCGAAACAATCGCATGCCAGCTTCCAGCACGAGAGTGTCATGGCGATCCATCTTTCGCACACAGATCGGCCTCTTCCATTTCATCAAGGTCCGCCATGGCGGCTTCCGCACTCTGCGTGGGCACGTCGCTGGCCCGGACATCCATTCTCTTCATCGGAGCCGTAACAGCGCCCGGGGCCGATAATCCGTGCACAACACGAAAGGCGACAAAGATCGCCATCCCTCCGAAAATTACACTGCCAGCAGCCTGACCGATCTGCACACCCAGCGCCCCGAACCCCGCTCCGTAGGTCACGAAGGGGATCGTTCCCAATGTCGCGCGTCCCCAGTTGAAGAGCGTCGAATACAGCGGATGGCCGAGATTGTTGAACACCGTGTTGGCGACAAACAGCATGCCGACAAACAGGTAGCCGAGCACTGTCCATGAACAGAACAGATGGATCAGGGCGGCGCCATCGCCCTGAAGATGGAAACCTTCTGTCAGCAGGTTCTGCGAAAGCGCCAGTACACCCCAGGTGCAGACGACACACCCCACCACAATCTTGAGGGAGGCGACCAGCACCTCTCGCACGCGGTCCAGTCTACCCGCTCCAAGGTTCTGGGAAATGATCGGCCCAACCGCCCCGGTCAAAGCAAAAACCATAGCGAACGCGACGACGACAATCCGCTCTACTGCCGTCTGCCCGCTGACCGCTTCAAGCCCAAACTGCGCCATATTTTCGGTGACATAAGCCGCCCCCACCGGGGTTGCCAGATTTGTCAGAATCGCCGGAATGGCAATTCCCGCGACACGTCGGCTATCGCCCCATACGGCCATAGGCTTGGGCCATTCGAGCATTCCGTGCAGGCTCGCTCCATGCCATCCCAAGACAAGAACTGCTGCTCGTGCAAGGATCGTGCTGATGGCGGCTCCCACCAACCCTTCCCTGAACCCGAGAATCAGTATGGGGTCCAGAATGGCAGTCAGAATTGCTCCCGCCAGAGTGACATTCATGGAACGCTTCGCGTCACCCACAGCACGCATCAGCGCCGAAGCTGACATGCCGAGAGAAACCAGCGGGAAGAACGGTGACGTCAGATAGATATACAGAGTCGCCTGATCGAGCGCTTCACCAGACGCACCGAGCAATGAAAGGATAGGACGCGCCAGCAAAGCGGTCACAATCCCTACCATCGCCGTGAGCACAAGGTTGGTCAGCATGAAGGAAGAGGCAATCCGTCGCGCCCGGTAGAAGCTGCCACCGCCGATCTCCCTGCCCACGCAGGCACCGAGTCCAATGGTCAGACCGATGGAAACGGCGATCTGTATCCCGCCCACAGCGCCGGCAAAGCCGATTGCAGCCGTCAGGGCCGGCACACCGAGATGAGCGATGTAGATCATGTTCAGCATATCGACGGCGAACACGGCCATCAGTCCGATAGCGCCGGTTCCCGCCATAACGAGAACGTGCCGCATAATACTGCCGACCACGAAACACGCCTTTTGACTCGGCACTGGTCTTCCGTTCATTCAGATCCTGCGTATCGGACTTTAATAATGCTGGGTCCGCCGCCACTCAGCGCAGTATGGCATGACCAGCCTGCAACGCGAATGCCGAACGCCTATCACAAAAACATTTATATTCCATGGCGAATTGTCGAAGAGAAACGACCCGAACAGACAGGACGCTATCCTTCCCTGATGCTCATTCCGCGCTCACGGGACCAGTTACGCCACAGCAGGTGCAGTGTCGCCATCGCCGCCGGACCGAGGAACAGCCCGAGCAGACCCCATGTCTCGGCTCCTCCCACAATCCCGAGCAGCACCCACAGAAACGGTAGCTGCGTGCTGCCGCCGATGAGGCCCGGACGGACAAAATGATCCGCAGTGAAAATCACCACCGCTCCTACGGCAAAGACCGCCACGGCCGCCATCGAGCCACCATCCACGAGCAGTAAGGTCGAGGCAAGCCCGACCGGGATCATCGCGCAGAAGGGAATCATCGCCGCAATGGCGGTTGCTCCACCGAGCAGAACCGGGTGAGGAACGCCGGTCAGAAAATAGATCACGCCCATGATGATCCCCTCGCCCACGCCGACCAGAACCAGTCCGGCGACGGTGCCGTGGATGGAGGCGATGATCTGGTGCCCGATCAGTTCGCCCCGTCGGCCGAAAGCGCGACGTGAGGCTATGGTGCACTCGCGCATGATCGTGTCCCCGTCCTTGTAAAGAAAGAACAGGGTCAGGATGGAGAAGAAGAACAGCGTGCCACGATGAACGACCTGCGACCCGACAGTCCTTGTCACGGCCAGTCCCCGCGCATCGAACGAACTGAAGAACTCCGCCGCGGCGCTGGGATCAGACAGATGGCTGTTCCACCATTTGATGACGGCGCTGGCTCCGACGGGCAATCTGCTCACCCACGTGGGCACCGGCACCCCGACGTTGCGGGCATGCTTCATCAGGCCGAGCACGTTCTGGGCCTCGTTGGCTGCTTCAAGTCCGACAAACAGCATCGGGATCAGAAACAGCAGCGCCATCCCCGCCGTGCAGAGCGCAGGTAGAAGCACCCCATGTGCAAGAGGGGGCCAGCGGGACTGAATCCTGCGATAGAGCGGCCATGTCGCCACGGCGAAAACGACGCCCCATGCCAGCGCGCTCAGAAAGCCATGAATCGTGTAGGTTGTAATCGCGACAATCGCGACCGCCAGAATTTCCCGCGCTTTCCACTGTGCGCGTCGGGCTGCCTGCCTCTGCTCAAGGGTGACATCTTCGACCGGACAGGGCGTGAGGTGAACATGATCGTCATCATGCGGCGGCAGACCGGATTGTGACATTCAGCTATCTTCCCTCAAGCATTGCTCCCCGGACTGGCCTTGGCGAAATCTGTGGACCACATAAACGCCATGCCACGCGAGATCGCTCCTGTCACGCTTCCGGCTGTCGGTCACGCGCTTCCGCCCAGATGGCGAAGGCATGAATCAGCGCCGCCTCATCAAGAGCCTTGAAACGCCCCGAAGCGCCGCCATGCCCTGCTTCCATGTTGATACGCAGCAGAAGCGGATTGTCCGAAACGGAGTAGTCCCGCAGTTTCGCAATCCATTTGGCCGGTTCCCAGTAGGTCACCCGAGGGTCCGTCAGACCGCCGATTGCGAACACTGCCGGATAGGGTTTTGCGGCAATCTGGTCATAGGGTGAATAACCGGCAATCCGGTCATAGGCTTTTTCATCGACCAGCGGATTGCCCCATTCCGGCCACTCAGGTGGTGTCAGCGGCAGGCTGTCATCCGACATGGTGTTCAGCACATCCACAAACGGCACGACGGCGACCACGCCGGCGAACAGCTCGGGGCGCATGTTGGTGATCGCTCCCATCAGCATGCCGCCAGCCGACCGGCCATCCGCAACAATCCGTCCGGCATCCGTCCAGCCCTGCTCGATCAGATGATCGGCGCAGGCGATGAAGTCCGTGAAGGTGTTCGTCTTGTGCTCCCCTCGCCCACCGAGGAACCAGTTCCAGCCCTTTTCCGAACCGCCCCGGATATGCGCGATGGCATAGACCCAGCCACGATCGACCAGACTCAGGTTGCGGGTCGAAAAGGTCGGATCGATGGAGATGCCATAGGAGCCATACCCATAGAGCAGCATCGGCGCGGATTGGCCTTCCGGCGTGTCCCGATGCCACAGCAGCGTAATCGGCACCAGTTCGCCGTCCGGCGCCTTGGCCATCAGCCGCTTCGTCCGATAATGCTCCGGATCATGCCCTGACGGCACGTCCTGCATCTTCAGCAGATGCCGCGTGCGATCCTGCATATCGTAGGAGTACCACTGGCGCGGCGTGGTCGGCGACTGATAGGAATAACGGAGTTCCGTCGTCTCGAACTCGTAGGAACCATCGAGCGAGAGCGTGTAGGCGTCCTCGTCGGTCGCAATCTGGTGCCGCTCGCCGGCCTTATCTTCAATCGCGATGACAATGTTCGCATTCACCCGTTCGGTCCAAACCAGATGGCCGGCAAAGCAGATTGCCCCCGTGATGTAATGCCCGGCGCGATACGGCACATGCTCACGCCATGCCGAGCGATCACCGACAGCCTCATCGGCCACCGTCATCAGCTTGAAATCCGTTGCCCCATCGGCATTCGTGCGAACGACAAACCTGTCTCCCCCATGAGACAGTTCGTACATCAGCCCTTTTTCACGCCGGGCGACACACACGGGAGACGCTTCTGGCTCAGCTCCGGGGATGATCCAGTTTTCCGACGTGTCATGATCGTTTGTGCTGATGACAATCCATTTGCCTGAACGGGCGGCGCTCACCCCGACAAAAAAGCCTGAGTCCGGCTCATCATAGACCAGCACATCGTCGCTTGCGGTCAGCGCACGGCGGTAAATCTGCACCGGACGACCGTTATCATCCCGACAGGTCCAGAAAATATACTTTGAATTCGGAGAGAAGGTGAATTCCCCTGAACAGTTCGCAATCTCGACAGGCAGCATCCCGCCTGTGGTCAGATCACGCACACGAATGGTGTAGATCTCTGAGCCCTGCGTATCTTCCGCCCACGCAAACAGTCGATGATCCGGACTGTGGGTCGCGCCCCGCGCTGCGTAATAGGGCTGTCCCTTCGCACGAACGTCTGCGTCGAGCAGCACTTCTTCCGTTTCAGGATGACCTTCCGCGTGACGCACGTAACGGGGATACTGTGATCCCGATTCATAGCGGACACCGTAGCGCCAGTTTCCATGTGGAAGCGGTGGGAAAGAGTCGTCCTCCTTGAGACGCCCCTTCATCTCCGCGACGATTTCGCTCTGCAACGCCCTGGTCGAAGCGAGCACGGCGTCAGAATAGGCGTTCTCTCTCCGGAGATGGTCGGCAATTTCCGGTTTCAGCAGGGCCGGATCACGCAGGACCGCCTGCCAGTTATCGTCTTTCATCCACGCATAGTCATCCACACGGGTACGGCCGAGCTGCTCGATACGGCGCGGATTCTTGTGGGCAACGGGAGGTGCGGGGATTTCTGACATGCAAATGGCCTTCCAGTGACTACCAGAAGGCCATTCTTGCACAGGATGGCCTGACGAACACCCTGCCACCCGACAGGGTCCAGCCACGCAACCGCTGAAAGGTAGCGAGAAGCCTCCCGTCAGGAGTCTTTCAGCGCCTTTTCTTCCTCTTCACGGGTTCCGAACGGCACTTCCTGCCGGTCGTCCTGCTCGTCCATGCTGCCGCCGAGATTACCCAGATTCTCCTGAATCTTCGCATCCTCGATCGGCTCGCCATTGGAAGCCAGAGGCACAGGAGACTCGACCGGAATTTCTCCGGCGTCTGGATTGATCTCCATCCCGATCAGATCGGTCGCCGCTTCCATATAGCCTTCCGGACCACAGGTCGGTTTGCCATCGGCAATCCACATTTCCCTGGCTTTGGCCTTGATTCTGGCGTCGCGCTGCGGCGAGTCTTCCAGTGGGTTTTCCATATCATGCACTCCTCAGATGACCGTCACTGTACGGAGACAAACCCCGCTTCCCCATCAGAACGACCTGATCGGGAGGCAGTTTCGGTCCTGTCTGTCATGTTAGGCCAGCCATCACCGGAACACACCCCCTGCAGAAAGCACCTCAGGGAGCCGGATTGTTATGGATCTGATGAATGGCGTTGATCCGGCTTTCCAGTTCCGACGTGATCTCAACGTCCACAGATCCGAGAATGGTCTGTAACTGGGCAATACTGGTCGCCCCGATGATGTTGGAGGTGACAAAGGACCGCGACGTCACAAACGCAACAGCAAGCTGCACCGGATCGATTCCAAACTCCTGAGCCAGAGCAAGATAGGCCCGAATGGCGTCATCCACGCCCGGCTTTTCATAGCGCTGTCCCCGGTTGAACAGGGTTGTGCGTGCGCCAGCAGGCCGCGCGCCATCCAGATATTTTCCTGTCAGATACCCCTGCGCCAAAGGTGAATAGGCCAGCAGTCCCACCTGTTCACGCAGTGCGAACTCGGCCAGTCCCAGTTCGAATGTCCGGTTGATCAGATTGTAGGCGTTCTGGATCGACACCACCCTTGGCGCACCCTGTCGGGACGCTTCCAGACATTTCGCAACACCCCATGGGGTTTCGTTGGACAGACCGACATGCCGGATCTTCCCTTCCGTCACGAGATCGCCCAGCACACCCAGCGTTTCCTCAAGAGGCACTTCATCCTCAACGGGCGGTCTTTCGAACGTCGTGCCACCAGCGCCAAACAGATTCACCCGACGGTCCGGCCAGTGAAGCTGGTAGAGATCGACATAATCCGTGCCGAGCCGTTTGAGCGATCCTTCCAGCGCATAGCGGATCTGGCGCGGTGTCAGGCGGGTCTCTTCGCCGCCGGGGCGAAACCACTCCATCGGGCTGCGACCGACGACTTTCGTTGCAAGAATGATCTGATCACGACGTCCGGTCTTCGCCAGCCAGCTGCCCACAATCCGTTCCGTTGCACCATAGGTCTCTGCCTGCGGCGGGATGGAGTAGAGTTCAGCGGTGTCGATAAAGTTGATGCCTTTTTCGATCGCAAGATCGAGTTGGGCATGCCCTTCCGCTTCCGTGTTCTGCTGACCGAATGTCATCGTGCCGAGACAAATTTCACTGACGAGGATGCCGGTTCGGCCGAGTTCACGTTGTTTCATGTTGTCTGTCTCCTGTCCGGATAAATGCCAGGCAGGAGATAAGCAGTGCTTTGAGGATTGTCGCAAGAGACAGACACGCACCGCACATTATCGTTTCAGGTTTTGCGGAGGCATGCGCAACGCGCAGTCTGCCGATTTCCATAACCTAGCCATCCGTCAGGCAACGCCCGGATTATAGCATTTGCTTCATGCTTTGCAGATACAGTGGAAGCCATGACTACCTCTGCACCTTCAGGAAAAAGACCTGCCAGTCTGCTGTTTTTTCTGGTCTGGTTCTGCATCCGTGTCTGGATGGTCTGTTCCTGCACCATCCTCATCACCCACGGTCTCTCCCAGCTTCATGCCGGATGGACCGACGGCGCCGGACATCCGTTTTGCGAGGATTTTCTGAACCTGTGGTCGGCAGGATTTCTGCTACTGCATCACCATCTGATGGTTGCTTACAGTTTCGAGGCATTTCACCATTTTCAGATCGGCATCGTTCATCACGCCATCAATCTGTATCATTACAGCTATCCCCCTGTCACAGCCTTGCTGAGCCTTCCTTTCAGTCTGCTGCCCTACCCTCTCGCCTGCGTTCTGTGGCAGGGCGGTGGGTGGCTTGCCTTCGCTCTTGTCCTGAGGCGGATCATTCCGAAACACTGGGGCGTCGTTGCGCTCGCCTGGCCTGCTGTTTTCGTAAATACCCTGTCCGGGCAAACGGGTTGCTGGATTGCTGCCATTATTGGCCATGCACTGCTCGCCTTTCACAATAACCAAAAAATACGCGCCGGCCTTCTGCTTTCACTACTTGTCGCAAAACCGCAGCTTGGCTGGGTCATTCCGCTCGCTCTTCTGAGTGGACGGGAATGGAAAACGCTGTTCGCAATGACGGCAGGCAGTGCGGGCCTGCTGGCTCTGAGCATTCTCACGGCAGGTATTCAGCCCTGGCTTGCATGGCATGAAAGGCTGGGCATTCTCCGTCGGTTTATTCTGGAGGACGGCTCAGGTGTCATGCAGCGGATGATGTCGATCTTCGTGCTGGTCCGTCATGCAGGTGCGAGCGTTGATACGGCATGGCTAACGCAGGCGGCGGCGACCCTGATCAGCGTCCTGCTACTCATGATGGTCTGGAACAGGGCCCGTAACAACCACACGCTCTTTCCAGTCAAGGCGTCCGTCCTCATCCTCGCCATTCTGACAGCAACGCCGTATGTCAGCGACTATGACTGCGTCGTACTGGCGTTTCCCTGTGTCTGGCTCTGGCCTCTTGCTGACCGATGGGGCCGGAGCATTCTGTCGATGGCTGCCCTCTCCCCTCTCATGGCGGCCGGTATTGCTCTTTGCACCGGCATTCCGCTGGCCGCTGTCTTCCTGTGGACCGCCTATATCTGGGCCATAGCTCAGGTCACCGGCCAGAAAATTGGCTTTCAATCATTGAAATACTGAAGTTGTTACGAGCGGCTGCTTTACTCCGCCGGTCCCAGATGGTGCGTGCCACGCTGCGCAGCCAGACGGGTCTGCTGTTCGCGGTCGGCATACCGACGACGCTGTGCCTCCGTCCGCTCGTCATGGCAAGCCGGGCAACTCACCCCTTCTTCGTAGAGGGGTGAAGCCTTGTCTTCGTCACTGACCGGGCGACGGCAGGCATGGCAGACGGAATACTGTCCCTGCTCAAGACCATGCTTTACCGTCACGCGCTGATCGAAAACGAAACATTCGCCTTCCCACAGACTTTCATTCTCCGGGATGGTTTCGAGATATTTCAGAATACCGCCCTTGAGATGGAAAACATCTTCCACTCCCTCCGCCTTGGCGAAAGCAGTGGACTTCTCGCAACGGATGCCCCCCGTGCAGAACATCGCCACCTTCGGCGTGCGTCCCCGAGCGACCAGTTCATCACGCCGGGCGCGAAACCAGTCGGGAAACTCACGAAATGTCGTAATCTGCGGGTCTATCGCGCCACGGAACGTCCCGACCGCGACTTCATAATCATTGCGCGTATCAATGACGATC
Organism: Drosophila baimaii; assembly: GCA_018874675.1. NCBI lineage: Eukaryota > Metazoa > Arthropoda > Insecta > Diptera > Drosophilidae > Drosophila > Drosophila baimaii. The sequence continues at coordinate 23,345 of JAEIIU010046635.1, forward strand.
GTGTCCGGATCGGAAATCAGACCGTTCCAGTCTGCGGGATCGACATAGGTTCCGACAATGGCGCGGGGATCGACACCCGGCACGCCCATCGTGACGATCTCTTTCTTGATGCGCACCTTCATCCGCAGGAACGGCAGTTCGGCAGCGCGGGATTCCTTGATTTCCAGATCGGCACAGCCCGGCAATGCGCGGATATGCTCCAGCACCCTGTCCATGGCCCCGTCACTGCCTGCAATCGTCCCGTTGATGCCTTCATGCGCGAGAAGCAGAATACCCCGGATACCCAGCGAACAGCATAGCTTCGCCAGAGGGCCACGGATCGCTTCACAGTCCTCGAAGGGCGTGAAACGATAGAGCGCGACAACCCGGACAGGCAGCGTGGTTTCGGGCAGATTATGATCAGACATGAGCATTCATCGCTTCCGCATAAGCCTTCAGCACGTCAGGAGCCGGGCCATCCATTTTCACACGCCCGCCTTCAAGCCAGATAATCCGCGAGCACCATTCTTCAAGAACAGGCAGGGAATGGGACGTAATGACTAGAATTTCCGCCCCGTCCACGACATTGGCAAGACGGGCGCGGGCCTTGTCCTGAAACCGGGCGTCGCCGGCCATGAACCACTCATCCATCAGCAGGATCTGCGGGGCAATCGCTGTCGCCAGTCCGAAACCGAGACGGATGGCCATGCCTGATGAGTAAAGCCTCAGAGGCAGGTCCATGAATTCACCAAGCTCGGCGAAAGATTCCACATCCTGCTCAAGCTGCTTGAGCTGGGCGGACCGGAGCGCCTTGTGCTGTGCGAGAAGGTAGACGTTCTCACGACCCGTCAGAGCCGGATTCATGCCCGAATTGGTGTCGATCAGCGTCTCGACAGAACCGCGCACCGTCACCATTCCGGGCTGCGCAAGGTAAATCCCGCCCAGCACACGCAGGAGCGTCGACTTCCCTGCCCCGTTATGGCCGACCAGCCCGACACGCTCACCGCTGCGGATCGTCAGAGACAGGTCGCTGATGGCCCGCACCTCAAGCACGCCGGGCGCGTTGTCGCTCATGCGGACTTCGCCACCCGTGCGGGAACCCCGGCCTAACTGAAGGGGCCGTTTAACCTTGCCGAACAGACTTTTCTTGAGCGAACGCGCGCCGCCGTGAAAAATCGGGAAATCGAGCGTCAGATGCTCAAGTCGGATGAACGCCTTTCGCTGCGCCGGTTTCCTGGCAGTCATGGCGGGAGCGGGTGCGGAGCCTGTCACGTCGTCAGATCCAGAAGGCGAGTTGCGCCCGTGAGCGCGAAAACACAAAAAGACTACTGAGCCAGAGCAGAACGCTCAACCCGATTGCGACAGCCCAGACAGACATAGTGGGCATCTCTCCTGTCAGAGGTTGCCGCACGATTTCAAGCAGCGGATAGAACGGGTTGAAAATCAGCCACCATCCTTTCGCGCCAAGCTGCCTGGCGCTCCAGATGATTGGCGTCACGTAGAATGCGACCTGCACGATACTGGCGACGATGGGTGGAATATCCCGATAACGGGCGGCGACCGAGCCCAGCAGCAGACAGAACGCAAAGGCGTTCAGCGCCCAGATGAACAGGCCCGGCAAAGCGAACAGGGCGACCGGTCCGGGCAGCAGACCAAAGATCAGATAGACCCCTATCGGCACGACAATGTTGTAGCCGAACATCACGCCATTACGGACCAGAACACGGAAAGCCTGTAGCGAGAACGGCAGACGGGTCGCCCGGATCGAACTTGCCGCACTGATAAAACAGGAACAGGCATCCTGCGTCACGCCCGCGATCCCGATCTGCCAGAGGATCATGGAGATCGCGAGATAGGGCAGATAATCTTTCAGGACGATATGGAAGAGATGGCTGTAAATGCCTCCCATAGAGCCGATCATCACTGCCGTGCCGAGCGTGAGCCAGAGCGGTCCGACGCGGGAGCCCCGGAACTGAAGCTTGATATCGAGCCAGCCGAGGGACACGGCCAGACGCCAGAGACGCAGTCCTTCCCCGATATCCATGAGCGCCAGCATCACGCGGGAACGCCGACCATCCTGTTCATTATCAGGATCTCCCTGCTCGTCGGCATCCATATCGGCTGTCGCCCCGCTTTGCAGCGAGAGCGCGCGCTCCATGCTCTCCTGCACGGAGAGAGTGGGGAAATCCCCGGTGATCGGTGTCACGGCAGAAGGCAGGCCAGTCGAGGCAGTCATGGTCCGATCGCGTAGCCCATCCGGCCCATCGGCGGCAACTCCCGTGAACGACCTGTCTGCCGGAACGGGACCTCCTGTCCGCCATTATCAAACCAGCGCAAAAGACGACTCCGCCAGCGCCACGATAACGTCACAATTCGGGGCCAAAGGGGAGGTTCTCAGGATCGGGCTCGTATGCAAGGCGGATAAATCGCGTGCATCCTGCCGCATTGAGGGTTATTCCTGCGCTTTGAAAACACAGGGTGGAAAGGGGAGATACGCTTTGCGGACCGGGAACGAGAGACCGATGCACCATGCGCCCGGGTTTCCCCCGCGTCACGTCAGAACATCGCCCCCCATGCACAAAGCAAAGCGTAAGCTTCCCCGTATCGCCCGCCAACTTCAGGCTCCGGTAGTTTTCGGACTGTTGGCCCTGCTCTCTGCCTGCGCCGGACAGGGTCCGCAGTCCGACATGCAGATCCCCATCGCGCAGGAAGAAGCGCGCTACCGGGCTCATGCAAAATCCTATTACGCGCCGCCGGGCTCAAGCGATGACCCGTGGGGGCCCTACATCACGGAAGCATCCCAGCGCTTCGATATTCCGGAAATCTGGATTCGCAGCGTGATCCAGCGGGAATCCGGTGGTCGACTGTTCCATAACGGCGAATTGGTGACCTCCGCTCCCGGTGCAATGGGCCTGATGCAGCTGATGCCGCCGACCTACGACGCCATGCGCAGTCAGTATAATCTCGGCAACGACCCGTATGACCCGCATGACAATGTGCTCGCCGGAACCGCCTATATCCGCCAGATGTATGACATCTACGGATCACCGGGTTTTCTGGCCGCCTATAACGCAGGTCCGGGTCGTCTCGAGGATTTCATTTCCCGCAGCCGCACCCTGCCGCGTGAAACCCGGAACTATGTCGCCGCCATCGGCCGTGAGATCGCCGGGATTTACCCCAACAGCCGCTCGCAGGCCGATCTCCTCGTCGCCAGTCATACTTCAGGCCAGAGCGCTGAATATGCCGCAGCCGCCCTGCCGACTGGAACGGCCGCCAGCATCCGTAATGCATGGGCGCAACGCACAGGCGGCAATGCTCGCCCTGTAGAGGTCGCAGAAGCCCCCACCTCTTCCGGAGAGGACACGACGCCCGTCGTCCCATCCCCGACCTACACACGTCAGATGGCGCCGGTTTCAAACAACACCGAGTCTCCACAGGCCGTCAGTTCGGTCTGGGCTGCGCGTATGAAAGCCAGCGGCGCCAGCACGGAAACGCAGGAAGAACCGCAGGCTTCGGCCGAGCCGGTAGCCGCGCAGCCTGTCGTGATCAATGACAGCGCCATGCCTACGGCACGTCCTGCCCGCAGTAACAGCCGGTTCGCCCTGATCTCGTCGGCTTCCGCCGCCTCCGCTCCGCTCTCCTCCCGCACAACGACAAACAGCCGGGTTGCAACAACGACGGAGAGTGCGACCGTCGCCAGTTCCCGCGCGTGGGCCATTCAGGTTGGCGCGTTCAGCACGCCCTCCCTCGCTCAGGCCGCCACCAGCCGTGCACGCTCCAAGGCAAGCAACGACCTGTCTTCGGCCAGAACCCAGATTGCCAGTGTTCGTCTGGCCAGAGGCCAGATCTACCGCGCACGCCTGACCGGTCTGTCCCATTCGGAAGCGACAGCCGCCTGTCACCGTCTCGATATCGGTTCCGCCAACTGTGTGGTTGTTTCGCCTGAAGGTACCTGACCGACCGCGTTATCAATCCTATTCACCGGCAAGGAACGATCATTATGGCCCCACGCAAGCTTTTCGGCCTGATCCTGACGGCCGGCCTGACGCTATCTGTACAGGCCAACGCCGCCCTGCAACCGGGTGACAAGGCTCCTGCCTTCACGCTTCCGGCTAGTCTCGCCGGACATGAATTCAGCTTTTCGCTGGCGAAGGCTCTTAAGAAAGGTCCTGTCGTCCTGTATTTCTATCCTGCCGCCTTCACGCCCGGCTGCACGATAGAAGCGCATGACTTTGCAGAGGCGATGGATCAGTTTCAGGCCCTGGACGCAACCGTCATCGGCGTATCGATGGATCAGTTCGATACACTGAAAAAATTCTCGGTCAGCGAATGTCGCAATCGCTTTGCCGTCGCCGCTGACGAGAACGGTTTCGTTTCCGCACTTTATGACGCCAAGCAGTCCCACGACACCCATGCAGCGCGTGTGTCCTATGTCATCGCGCCGGATGGGAAGATTCTACTGAGTTATGAAAACCGCTCGCCTGACGAGCATGTCGCCCGCACTCTCGCCGCTCTCCAGAAGTGGAAGAATGAATCAGCGCGACACTGAACACTCAGACGAAGCCTTCCAAAAGTGCCAGTCAACCAGCTTCCCACTGAACCTTTCTGAGAAACCACTGGAGCTCCAGAACGCTGGTCAGACGCGCGCCTTCCGACGTGTCGATCAGCAGTCCCATGCGACTGCGAGGCTCGATCAGTCCCCATTTCACCAGATCGCCACGGATTTTGGCGTCATCGTAATCGTAACCTTCCCGCACGACTTCCTTCAGCCGTTCGACAATGGTGGCCAACAGGGTGAGATCAGCCGCATGCCGCGCCAGCATGCCGCGCCTCACCTCCGCGACTGCCTGCATGGCGACGCGCGGCACCTCTCCTTCCTGAACGAGGGGCGTGATCGTATAGCCGAGATTGAGGTAGCGGTCCGGATAGTCCGTAGTGAGCCACTTCTCGCGTCCGGCCGCCTCGACAAGCCATGCTTCCACCTTTGCCTCGATCTGGGGCAAAGCGAAATTTCCGCTCAGAATTTCCTCGGGTGTCGGTGAATCTTTTCGCCCGGCAGACAGAGTTTCCACGGAGGAATGCTGTTCCGCCCGATCTTCAGGCACATCCTTATTCAACAGGATCTTGCTCCTCCGTGGGCACCGCAAGGGTCGCTCATGACCAGGGTTATCGTTGATCAGACAGACGCTCTGTCAAAACAACAGGACAAACCATTTTCCACGCAATTCGGTAACAGGAAAACAGCCTCGCCGCATTTTTCAGACGACTACTGACGCCTCAATACATAGTCCATTTCTATCGCCGACCATAGAGCCGAACATATCTCATCGTAGAGCAGGTTTCCGTTCCATAGAAATCAACTGAACGAATGAAGAGGCCAAGAAAACAACAGACTACGGCGTTCCAGACACTGGGCGTCCATTCTGGCAAAATCAGACTGAGCAGCGCCCTACAGACAAGCCATCTTCCAATACAGATCAGATGGACTACAGCACCAGTCGCGGCAAAATCGCCTCCAATCTCACGCGACCTGACGGCGTCGCCACCAACCCTCCCTCGGAAAGCTGCCGCAGATAGCCTTCTTCGAGACAGAGTTGCAGCACATTGTCATCGAGCGCATCGGCGAAGGCACAACCTGTGCGCGCCTCAAAAACCGCACTGGAGACACCCTCCGCCAGCCGCAGACCCATCAGCAGCATTTCCCGTGAACGATCCAGCCTGCACAGCGGCTCAGCGCTGGTTTCACCCGAACCGGTCTGCTCGACCTTTTCAGCCCATATCTCCGGTGCGCGATGGCGACGCGTCGCCAGCAACTGCCCGTCCAGCGTCAGCCGTCCATGCGCCCCTGCTCCGATGCCGAGGTAATCTCCATAGCGCCAGTATGTCAGATTATGGCGACTTTCCGCGCCCGGCGCTGCGTAATTGGAGACTTCATAGGCCGACAGGCCGTGCTTTGCCGCCACGTCTGTCGTGTCGTCATACAACGCCGCCGCCAGATCCTCGTCAGGCAGAACCAGTTTTCCCTGACGGAACAGCCCTTCAAACTTTGTACCGTCCTCAATGGTCAACTGATAAAGCGAAACATGATCCGCAACGAGATCCAGCGCCTGAGCAAGTTCGGCGCGCCAGTCCTCACGTGACTGCTCCGATCGCGCATAGATCAGATCGAACGTGACTCGGGGGAAAATCTTCCGCGCCATTTCCAGCGCACGTACTGCCTGCCCTGCCGAATGCTCACGACCAAGCATCTTCAGGGCGTCATCACGCAGGGACTGCACACCCAGCGAGACCCGGTTCACACCGGCGTCACGGAATCCCTGCAACCGGGCGGCTTCCACACTCGTCGGATTGGCTTCCAGAGTAATCTCGATGTCCGGGGCCGCATCAAACAGCGTCCGGGCGTCCCCGATGAGCGCCGCCACACCTTCCGGCGGCATGAGGGATGGCGTCCCTCCCCCGAAGAAGATCGATGTCAGGGAGCGACGGCCAAGACGAGCGGCTTCATACGCCAGCTCTTTCCTTAAAGCCGCAATAAAGCGTTCGGACGGAATGCGCTCCCGCACATGACTGTTGAAGTCACAGTAGGGACATTTGGCCAGACAGAACGGCCAGTGGATATAAAGCGCAAGAGGCCCGCCATCCAATGACGAGCCTCCTTGCGCGAGAGAGGGTGAAGTTGCCACGGCTCTCAGATGGCGACCTTCACGCCAAGCTCCACAACGCGATCCATCGGAATCCGGAAGAATTCGGTGGCTGGCGTTGCGTTACGCGCCATGAACATGAACACCGCCATCCGCCAGCGCGCCATCTTCGGCACCGAGGAACGGGCGATCAGCTCACGCGAGATGAAGTAGGAAGCGAGCGTCGGATCGAAATCGATGCCGTTGGTTTTAAGTTCCTCCAGCGCGCGCGGAATGTTCGGGGTTTCCATGAAACCGTAGCGCAGGATCACCCGGTAGATGTCGTGAGCCAGTTCTTCCACCATCACACGGTGCCCGCGATCGGCTTCCGGCTGGTCGAGGTTCTGGATGGTTACGAACAGCACGTGATCATGCAGAACCTTGTTATGCTTGAGATTGTGCAGAAGACAGGGCGGCACAAAATCCGGCGTAGCCGTCAGAAACACAGCCATACCCGGCACGCGGATGGTGCGGGACTGCGGCAGACGGGCGATGAACGACCCCATCGGCAGACTGTCCTGCCCCTGCCGCGCGATGATGAGGCTGCGGCCCCGCTTCCAGGTCGTCATCATCAGGGTGAGTACACAGCCCAGCATCAGTGGCACCCAGCCACCATCCGGTATCTTGAGCGCATTGGCTGAAAAGAATGTGGCGTCAATGAGCAGGAACGGGATGAACGTGCCGTAGACCGCCTGCGCCGACCAGTGGAAATGCTTGCTGAACACGATGAAGCACAGAACCGTCGTACAGATGAACGTCCCGGTGACGGCAATACCATACGCCGCAGCCAGCGCGTCAGAACTGCGGAACGCCACCACAAGCAGGATCGCGCCCACCATCAGGAAGCGGTTGAAGTCTGGAAGGTAGATCTGTCCTTCCTCTTCGGCGTTCGTATGCACGATGCGCATACGCGGCAGGTAACCAAGCTGGATAAGCTGTCTGCACACCTGGAAACCACCGGAAATCCCGGCCTGACTGGCGATGACCGTGGCGAAGGTCGCGAGGATCACCAGCGGGACCTGCATGGAGTGCGGGGCCAGCATGAAGAACGGATTGGCCAGCGCGCCGGGGTCCGCCATCACGAGCGCGCCCTGCCCGAAGTAGTTCAGCACCAGCATCGGCAGCACAAAGAACAGCCAAGCATAACGGATCGGCTGACGCCCGAAGTGCCCCATGTCGGCGTACAGCGCCTCGGCTCCCGTGACACAGAGCACAACGGAACCGAGCGCCATGAAGGACAGGGCGCCATGATGGATGATGAACTGAAGCGCATAGAGCGGCGAGATGGCGAACAGCACGCCCGGATGATGCAGGATCTCAAAAAGCCCCATCATGCCAAGAGACCCGAACCACAGCAGCATGACGGGTCCGAAGATCGCCCCCACCTTGCCTGTGCCAATCCACTGGACGCTGAACAGGCCGATGATCACCGCAATGGCCATGGGGATGATGAAGTCCTGCGCCGCAGGAAAGCTCACCTCCACACCTTCAATCGCGGAAAGGACTGAAATGGCGGGCGTGATGATGCCGTCGCCAAAGAACAGACAGGCCCCCACAATGCCAATCAGGCCGAGGATGGTCCGCATCCGGGTGTCGGCCGTGACACGCTGGGCAAGGGAGGTCAGCGCGAGAATGCCGCCTTCCCCATTATGGTCGGCCCGCATCACGAGGAGAACGTATTTGACGGTCACAACGATGATGAGGGTCCAGAAGATCAGGCTTTCGATGCCCAGAACTTCCGTATCCTGCACCGGATGGTGGCCGGAGACGACTTCAATGGTGGAGCGGAGCGCATAGAGCGGGCTGGTGCCGATATCGCCGTACACCACGCCAAGCACGCCGAGAAGTGCCGCGAAACCAACGGGCGGCGCCTCATGCTGAGGCTGATCCGCACCGAATTCCGTCACTTTCGGACCCTGACGGGCAGCAGTCCCCGCACCCTTGTCCGCAGCCGCAGGCGGCGCACCGTTGCTGTCAGACGATGTCTCGTGTCCGGTCATTCTTCGCGTTGCACTCCCTCACGCGGGCTTTCGCACTGAGAAATCCGCGTCCTCGAAAAATCGTTGCCGCAGACTTACCGGCTCAGGTCAGTCTCCGGCAACCCCTGCGGGTCTCGCTCCGAAAATGGCTGTCCCTACACGCACGAGCGTCGCGCCTTCAGCAATCGCCAGCGGATAGTCCGCCGACATCCCCATCGAACGCACGGGCAGACCGTGTTGATCCGCCAGCGAGCGCAGAAAACGAAAATGCGGAACAGGATCCTCGCCCGCAGGCGGAATACACATCAGTCCGCGCAGCTTTTCTCCAAACCGCATGCGGCTCTGGCGGATAAATTCATCGGCTTTTTCACGGGGAACACCGAATTTCTGCGGCTCATCACCCGTATTCACCTCAACCAGCAGGTCCGGCATGCGTCCCTCCTGATCCGCCGCTTTAGCCAGTGCATCAGAAAGAGTGGGCCGGTCCAGACTTTCGATCATGTCCGCAATGCGCACGGCTTCCCGCGCCTTGTTGGTCTGCAGGCCACCGATGAGATGCAGGCGAAGATCGGGATACTGCTCGCGAAGCCGCGGGAATTTCTCGGCGGCTTCCTGCACCCGGTTTTCTCCGAACACCCTCTGTCCTGCACGAAGAGCCGCTTCAACCGCAGCGGCCGGATGAAACTTGGACACAGCGACCAGCGTGACAGCATCAGACGGCCGTCCGGCAGTCTGCACGGCTTTTTCAATCTGTCCGCGGACCTCATCCAGAGCCTCGCCAATATCTGTAGCAGCCATTTCCATGGAAGATCCGTCAGAGTGTGGGAGTGTCATGCCCTGCACCTTGCTCTTTTGTCATGTCCGGTCAAGAGTCCGCCCTGTTATTGCTACGTGCCCGTCTCAGGTCGCGGCTGCCCTTTCCTCCATGCGATGGCGCCCGCTGGAGAGCTTCCGGTCATAAAGCAGTAACACGAGCGGGAGATATCGCATCCTATTCTTCTGAACGATGATCCTTATTAAAAGTGAGGCGTATTTCTCATGCTGGGCTCCAATCAGGAAAAACGGGTGATTGTGATTCTCGGCGCACGAAGCGGCACCTCAGCTCTCAGCGGCACGCTATCACTGCTTGGGGCCGGTCTGCCGCAAAACCTGATGCAGGCGAACTGGGCCAATCCGAAAGGATATTTCGAACCTCAGGACATAGCAGAACTGCATGACGAAATTCTCGCCTCCACGGGAAGCTCATGGTCCGACTGGCGTGAATTTCCCCGGAACTGGTTCCACTCCGAAGCCGCAGCCCATTACACGGCAAGACTGACGGAGATGTTTCTCAACGACTATCAGACCGCATCAGGTCTCTGCATTCTGAAAGAACCCCGGATCTGCCGCCTCCTCCCGCTGTGGGCGGAAGTCTTTCAGGCTGCGGGCGTCGTGCCGCTGTTCTGCTTCATCGACCGCGCACCACGTGAGGTTGCCGCTTCACTGACAGCGCGGGATGGCTCATCCATGGAGCAGGGGCTGCTCTATTACATCCGCAATCACATCGAATCAGAGCGGGACACACGCAGCGCCCGACGGGCTTTCGTTCAATATGACGCTCTTCTCAACAACTGGCGGGACGTTGTTGGCGGGATCAACCGGGCGCTCCGCACATCCTTCCCGCTCGCAGGGGCTGAAGCGACGGAAGTGGAGCAGTTTCTTGAGCGGAATCTGAAAAACCAGAGTGCTGACAAGATGGAACCGGATGGCTGGATCGAGGTTCTGACCAACTCAATCCACAAGGCGTTTTCAATGCTGGCGATCGATCCTTATGATCCCGTTGGCCTTGCCGTCATGGATCATGCGCGTGCCGTCTTCGATATGCGCAATCAGGAAATCAGGGTCATTCGGGATACAGACGCCTGAACAGAATCTGTGCTGGCATTTCAGTCCAGACGCCGCTCTTCTCCCATGCCGAAGGCGAAATAATGGTAAAAGGCTTTCATGCCTGACGCGGCGACATCCGGATAAAGCTCCATGTATTTTCCGGCTTCGAACGCCCGGGTCTGCGTGATCCGGCCCTCTTCCACCATCACCAGCTCTGCAAGATCGGTAGGGGTTGCCGGTTCCGCCGGCTGCATCGTTCCAAAAAACTCCGAACGCACCCCGATCGCCCGGAAATGGTTCAGCGCACCGGGAAAGCGCAGATAGACCCCATCCGCAAAGCGTCCGAGATATTCCTCCTCCGTCATGAAGAAATATTCGATCAGGTGCATGCCGGCCCCCGAAAAGCTCCTCAACGCTTCAGGGTCCGTCACGTCCACCCGGTCACGCAGCTTGCGGGAGGCATGCTCCACCAGCATGTCGAATGGCTTGTGATGCATGTGCAGATAGGCCAGCCGGGTCTCGACAAAGCCTTCCTCCACCCGCGACGTAATCGCATGGTAACCAAGATCGACTGCGCCGACCGTGCCGCTCGCGACGAATTTCTTGGGAAAATCCATCGGCATGAAACAGCCGGGGACGCCGGGCACGTTGCCCGGACTGAACCGGATCTGCATCGCCCGTTTCTCGCCAATCAGTTCGTCCAGACAGGCGTGAATCGCTTCCCGGGAACAACTGAAACCGTCTTCCGTGTAGACGGAGAGAAATTCATCGCAATCAACCGGGATCGCAAAATCGTAGTCTTCCGTGGCGTCCCAGAACTGAATGATGCGTCGGGCATATTCCCCCTTGGCCTCGAAATCCTTGGCCTTGCCCAGCCCCCGGAAGACCCGGACACCCGCCTTTTCATAGGTGTCGAGTGTGGCGAGCACCGAAGGTTCGACAGAGCCATTATCCAGAACAACAAGATTTTCGAAACCGAACAGGTATCCGTAATGCCTGAACCACGCTTCCAGCAGCAGGGTTTCATCCCGCTGCATCATCACACATTTCACACGCGCCATTCGCGCAGCACCCCGTCCGGCCATGATTATGAAGGCAGCCTACAGTCGGGGTGGTTAAAACTCTATTCCTGCCGACACCAACAGTTTTGGCGGAGTGTTCACTCTATGGTAAACGCCGCATCGACCTTACACAAAAGCCGCCTCCCCGCGGCCTGAGCCCGGCATCCGGCCGGGCGACCCGGAGCATCACATGAACCTCGACCGGACTACGGACTTCGCAGCGAACGCCCCCGTCAACAGAGACGAGACGACGCACGCGACCCATCATCCGGACGACAGGCTGGTGCTGGCGCTCCCCAAGGGCCGCATTCTTAAAAGCGCCGGACCTCTCCTGAAAAAGGCGGGCATTATCCCGTCCTCCGACTGCCTGGATGAAAGCAGCCGCCGCCTGCGCTTCTCCACGAACAACCCGAACCTCGACGTCGTGCGTGTGCGCTCCTTCGACGTGGCCACCTTCGTGGCGCAGGGCGGCGCGCATCTCGGCATCTGCGGCGCCGATGTCATCATGGAGTTCGATTACCCCGAGCTTTATGCGCCGCTGGATCTCGGCATCGGCGGCTGCCGCGTCTCCGTCGCGCAACCTGTTTCCGATTCCCTCGAGGAAGATGAAACGCGCCTGTCGGAAATCCGCGTCGCCACCAAATACCCTTCCATCACCCGGCGTCATTTCGCGGCGCGCGGCATCAACGCCGACATCGTGCATCTGCATGGCGCCATGGAACTGGCCCCGATGCTCGGCCTGTCCCGCGTGATCGTCGATCTGGTCGATACGGGCTCCACCCTCCGCGCCAACGGCCTGCGCGAGGTGGAGACCATCGCCCACATCACAAGCCGCCTGGTCGTCAACCGCACGGTGATGAAGACACGTCCGCAGGAGATCGCACGCCTGATCGCCAGCTTCCGCGATGCCTTGGCCGCGCCCTGATCCCTCCTCGCGAGTAAACGCATTTTATCCGGCCCGATTTCAACGGGCAGAAAGACAGAGAGCATCATGAAACGTCTTGATACACGCTCCGCCGACTTTGAAGCCGGTTTTGTCGCGCTGCTGGCCGACCGTGAGACGGAAAGCGGCCGTGTCGACAAGCCTGTCGCCGCCATTCTTGAAGATGTCCGCACCCGTGGCGACGCCGCTGTCTGCGAACTGACGTCAAAATTCGACAGACTCGCCCTGACACCGGAACGGCTGCGCATCACGGCGGAAGAAATCGACGCTGAAACCGCGAAAGTCCCGCAGGACCAGATCGAGGCTCTGAACGTGGCGGCGTCCCGCATTGAAGCCTTCCACCGCGCCCAGTTGCCGAAGGACATGGAGTTCACCGACGCCGATGGCGTGACTCTCGGCCAGCGCTGGAACGCGCTCGACGCCGTGGGTCTCTATGTTCCCGGCGGCAAGGCGGCCTACCCCTCTTCCGTGCTGATGAACGCCATTCCGGCCCATGTGGCTGGCGTCGAGCGTCTGGCCATGTGCGTGCCGACGCCGGATGGCGTGCTGAACCCGCTGGTTCTGGCGGCGGCGAAGCGTTCCGGCGTGACCGAGATTTACCGCATAGGCGGCGCACAGGCCGTCGGCGCGATGGCGTTCGGCACCGAGACGATCCGTCCGGTGGACCGCATCGTCGGTCCCGGCAACGCCTATGTCGCGGAAGCCAAACGACAGGTGTTCGGACGCGTCGGGATCGACAGCATCGCCGGTCCTTCCGAGGTCGTCGTGGTGGCGGACAATCAGAACAATCCGCACCTGGTCGCGCTCGACCTGATGGCGCAGGCCGAGCATGACGAACTGGCGCAGTCGATTCTCATCACGGATGACGCCGCTTTCGGTGACGCTGTTGCCGCCGCCGTCGAAACCGAGCTGAAAACACTCACCCGTTCGGCCATCGCATCCGCGAGCTGGCGTGATTTCGGCGCGATCATCACGGTCGCCGACTGGGATGAGGCAGCGAAGCTGGTGGACCGGATTGCGCCCGAGCATCTTGAACTGATGCTGGATGATCCCAAATCAGTATTCGCAAAGGTGCGGCATGCCGGTGCAGCGTTCCTCGGACGCTTCTGCCCCGAGGCTGTCGGTGATTATGTGGGTGGGCCTAACCACGTTCTGCCAACATCCCGCACGGCGCGGTTCGCCTCCGGCCTGTCGGTCTATGATTTCCTCAAGCGGACGACCTATATTGCCGCCGACAGGGAAGCATTGGAAAAGATCGGTCCCGCAGGCGTCACATTGGCCAATGCGGAAGGTCTCGAAGCCCACGCGCTGAGTATTTCGGCCCGTCTCGGCAATTCGTGACTCGGCAAAAATCAGCCAGAACTTGACCCGGAGGCTCAGGCGCGGTCATAAGACCGCCCTTGACCAGCTATTTCAAGCAACCGGGTTCACTACAGGGAAGCCGACAACCATATGAAGAGTGGAAATACCGATGTCTAAAGAGGACATGATCGAGTTCAGCGGAACCGTAACGGAGCTGCTGCCTAACGCCATGTTCCGCGTCAAGCTCGACAACGAGCACATGATTCTGGCCCACACGAGCGGAAAGATGCGCAAGAACCGCATCCGCGTGCTGGCTGGTGACCGTGTGAGCGTAGAGATGACGCCTTACGACCTGTCCAAGGGTCGCATCACATTCCGCTTCAAGTAAGATCAGGTGCCGGGAGTGTCTGAAAACCCGGCTGGCGGACCGGGTGACGCTGCACGCCAGCGGCCTCACCTGATCCTTGCCTCGGCTTCGCCACGCCGTCTGGCTCTTTTGGAGCAGATCGGCCTGAAGCCAGATCGCATTGATGCTCCCGACATTGATGAAACACCCCGAAAAGATGAATTGCCGCGTGTCTATGCCCAGCGGCTGGCTCAGGAAAAGGCAGCGACTGTCGCCGCACGCACGCCTGACCCTGCGCTGATTCTGGCGGCTGACACGGTCGTTGCACTCGGGCGTCGCATTCTGCCGAAAGCGGAAGACCGCAGGACCGCCGAGTCCTGCCTGCGTCTGCTTTCCGGACGTCGCCACATCGTTCTGACTGCCGTCGCCATTCAGCCAAGCGCCGCATGGCGAGACGGTCGAGCCGGTCTGCGTGTGGTGGAAACGGGCGTGGTGTTTTCCCGTCTGACCGAAGCGCAGATTCAGGGACTGCTCGATGGCGGCGACTGGGAAGGCAAGGCCGGAGGCTACGCGCTTCAGGGTCAGGCCGCGGCCTGCATCCGCTTTATCTCGGGCAGTCCGTCCGCCGTCATCGGCCTGCCGCTTTTTGAAACCGCCCAGCTTCTTCGAGGCCAGAAAGGCCAGTGGCTGCCGTGAAAGGCACGCTACGCCTCGCCTGCTCACCGGGCGAGGCCCGGATCGCCGTTTTCGAGAACGGAATACTTCAGGATTTCGGGATATGGACGCCGGGCCATTCAGACCATCTTGGCTCCGTCTTCCTTGGACGGGTCACAGCCCTTGCCCCCGCGCTGGGGGGAGCCTTCGTCCATCTCGGCCTTGGTGAAGCCGGCTTCATGCCTGTGCGGGACAACGATCCCGCTCTGCACGAGGGTGATGCCGTCCCCGTGCAGATCATCCGCTGCGGCATGGGCGGCAAAGGCCCCCGTCTGAAACGGGTGGAACTGCCGTCGCCCCTTTGCGATATCGGTTTGATACAGCCGGGACCATCGCCGCTGGAAGACATGGCGCAGCGATGGGAGGGCGATATTCTGGTCGATCATCCGACCTTCGCCGCCCGTATCCCGCCTTCCCTCCGTGATCGCGTTCGACTCGTCCAGCAGGCATGGACCGGTGACATTCACGATGCCGTTGACGACTTGCTGGCATCCGATATTGCTCTGCCGGGCGGGATGCGGGCCAGCATTACGCCCACACCGGCTCTTGTCGCCATCGACATGGATACAGCGTCAGCGTCCGGAATGGCGGGACTGAAGCAGACCGCACAGTTCGCCCTGAACCGGGATGCCTTTCCGGCTCTGGTGCGGCAGATCTGCCTGAGAAACCTTTCAGGAGCGATCCTGATCGACCCGGCAGGTCTTTCGACCCGCAAGAGGCAGGCGCTTCGTGACTCCATTGAAGAGGCTCTGAAATCAGATCCGCTGAGAGCACGGTGCCTCGGCATTACGGCGCTTGGGTTGGTAGAAATTGTCCGGACCAGAGTTCGTCCATCCCTGCATGAACAGACATTCAGCCCCCACGGTCGCGCCATGGCCGCCCTGCGGGATGTTGTGGCTTCCTGTGAGGACCAACCATTGTCTCGCCCGATTCTGGATGCGGGCGTCGGACTCGTGGAAGCCCTGTCTGCTGATCCTCTGGCTGTCGAAGATGTTGCCGCATGGTGTGGCTATCCTCTGACCATTCGCAGCACCCCCAATCTTCCCTCTCTTTCATGGAGTATTGTCCGTGGCTGAGCCCGCTCCCTGCCCGATCTGCAAGAAGCCTTCGACGCCGGAGTTTCGTCCGTTCTGCTCACGCCGTTGCGCCGACATTGATCTCGGCCGCTGGTTTTCCGAGGATTATCGCGTCCCGGCAGAACCAGCTTCCGAGGATAGAAAAATTTCTGACACAGAAGACGACCTCCCCGCTTGATCTTCGTGGCAAGGCGGGTTAAATGCTCCCCCACACCAGCCGGTTCAACCGCTGGCCAGGTGCCCAAGTAGCTCAGTTGGTAGAGCATGCGACTGAAAATCGCAGTGTCACTGGTTCGATCCCGGTCTTGGGCACCATTTTTCCCGAAATCTGAATATCTTCTCCTAAAAGTGTATAGTGCTTTCGGTAAGCCTCCAATCAGCCCTGCGTTCACTCCCTTCCTTTTGGCCGCCGTTAAATCACAATAATATTTTAAAAGTCCCCCTCTGGCAGGTCTGACTATTCCTTATCCGGATAGGCGTGACTGACAACATAATCGGCAATATCTGCCACACTTGTAGCACGCGCGACTGCTGCATTTGCAAACACAGCCAGCAGTATTACGACAAACAGAACAATACCTGCTCCCAGCACGATACCAGTAAAGACTGTTCCCAGCCCTTTGGTCGTCAGAGCAAAGACTGATGACAGCATCGCCATCAACATCACCATGAAACCACTCCTGGACAGATCACCGACCATGATTGTGGCAGGCGAAATTTCACGTGACAGGTGCTGTCGGAACAGGAGAACTGCAAATTCAAGCTCTGCTTTAGGGAAAAGTATTAGTTCATTATATAATACAACGCCCTCTTTAGTATTCCCATTTGCAGCACAATAGACCGATTGTAGCGGCAATACAGAAGAACACTGACTGACAATACAAACGAAAACACCAGCCCAATATGCTGGAGCCGCAATTTTCAGAACCGTTTGTTGCGTTGCAGGATTCAATGGGGACCAGTGCGGATCACAGAACACTGCCGCAAGAAAGCCCGGAAGCACAAGAAAAAGACTTCCAGCAAAAAAATAATGATTGATCGACTCCTTGCGCGATGGCAACCGCTTCGGCTTTTTTCGGCTCAGAGCCTCTTTCAACACCTCGATGATACGGGAAACCGTTTCTTCCTCAAGCGCTGATGGCTGCTCTGTGGTCATTGTTGGCTTCAAACTGGCCATATCGATTATGTGCCAGAATCCGGTTTGATTTCTTTGGCCAGAAGCGTTCCAAAATCCCGCTTCCCGCCGACCTTACCCAGCAATCCGACACTATGAATCACCATGTCGTGGCTTAGCGCCTTGCACATGTCGTAGATGGTCAAGGCTGCGACAGTCGCGCCTGTCAGCGCTTCCATCTCCACGCCCGTCTGCCCGACGCATGCAACACGGCAGTCTATAACGGCATCCTGATCCTCGATCGTGATATCGATCTTGCAGCCACTGATGGAAAGCGAATGGCACATCGGAATCAGGGTGGATGTCGCCTTGACGCCCATGATCCCGGCGATCTGAGCGACCGTCAGCACGGCCCCTTTTTTTGTGACAAATCCGGCTTCACGCAGGGTTGCAATGACAGCTTCCGGAAAACGAAGACGAGCCTGAGCGTGCGCTTCCCTCTTCGTCACGGCCTTGTCGCTGACTTCCACCATACGCGGCTGTTCGCCGGTTTCATCGACGTGAGAAAGGATCGGCGCGGTTTCGGTCATGATAAGTCCAGATCTGTAAAAAGCTCACACTCTGTTAGGACAGATATCCCGGACCACACCAGTGGAAATCAGTTCATGAACGCCAAGCGATTTCGCAAAAGCCTAAGCAACCGTCAGCATCGTGAAACCTGACCAGTTTCATCTCTCCTGCATGACACCAGTACGGACCGAACACTTTGCCGACTGATCCGGCCTTGCGGATCACGCTGCCATTCTCATGGTCCTAACGGCTTTCAGTTCTCCATCTGCTTCATGACTGACGCCCGATCACCAGTTTTCAGCATTTCAAACTGCGTTTTTATTCAAACACATGTCTTTTCCGTAACAACATGCTAGTCTGGTGGTAATGTGCAACCATAAATAGGCCTGAACGTGCATTCTGGATTTCCGTCATGAAAATACCCGAAAATACGGGCGACCATTCTGCGAATACGCCACCAGCTACCGGCCTCGCAGGCTGGATCGATCAGCGTCTTCCAGTCATTTCAGCCTTCCGCGCCGAATATGTTGATTTCCGCCTTCCCCGCAACCTGAACTGGTTGTGGAATTTCGGAGCCATCCTGACGGTCGTGCTGATCCTCATGCTGGCGACAGGCATCTTCCTCGCCATGAACTATACGGCGACGGATGCGGGGGCTTTCCTTTCGGTCGAGGCCATCGACAGGCAACTGTCGGGCGGCTGGCTCCTGCGGGCCATGCACATGACAGGCGCAAACCTGTTTCTGGCGGCGCTCTATATCCATCTCTTTCGCGGCCTGTATTACGGTTCCTACAAGGCTCCCCGCGAAATCCTCTGGCTGACCGGCCTCGTCCTGCTGGTCATGGTCATGGCGACCGCCTTTGCGGGCTACATGCTGCCGTGGGGCCAGATGTCCTACTGGGGTGCCGATGTCATCACCAAGGCCGTTGGTGCGGTCCCCGTAATCGGTGGCGCGCTTGAGCACATCATGACCGGCAGCGACCATCTGGGCGACGTGTTCCTGCATCGCTTCTTTGTGCTGCATTTTCTCATGGCGTTTCTTGTCGTGGCTGTTGTCGGCCTGCATGTGACGGCTGTGCATATCAGCGGTTCGAACAACCCGCTGGGCATTGAGCCGAAGAGCAAAAAAGACACGCTGACCTTTCATCCTTACTACACCACCAAGGATCTTGTCGGCCTGATCATCTTCGCCCTGATCTTTACGGCCCTGATGTTCTTCTGGCCCAACCTTCTGGCCGAGCCGGCGAACTATGCGCCTGCCGACCCGATGCACACGCCCGCCGACATTGAACCGGAATGGTACTTCCTGCCGTTCTATGGACTCCTTCAGTCGGTGCCTTCCAAGTTCGGCGGTCTTCTCGCTGCGGCCGGTTCGATTGTTGTGCTGTTCTTCCTGCCTTGGCTGGACCGTTCCCCCATCCGTTCGGCGCGGTTCCGCCCGCTGTGTCGCGTGGGTCTGCTCGGCCTTGTCGTGGCCTTCGTGTTGCTGGCCGTCGCAGGCAAGCACCATGCGGAAGGCGTGTGGATGATCGTCGCCCGTCTGGCCGGTCTGTATTACTTCGGCTACTTCCTTGTGCTGTTGCCGCTGGCCGCCCGCATGGAAAAGACGCGTCCCCTGCCCTCATCCATTGCAGCCGCAGAGGGAGACGCATGATGCAAAACACACGTTTCCTCGCGCTCGCTGCCGCTGTTTTTCTTTCCGCTCCCCTGACTGCTCTGGCGGCTGTTCCGGAACCACTGGTTCCACCGCACCAGAAATGGGAATTCGACGGTCCATTCGGGCAGTTTGACCAGAAAGCGTTGCAACGCGGTTTCATGGTCTATGACCGGATCTGCTCCACATGCCACGGCATGAAGGCGCTGACCTACAATGACCTCAGCGGCATCGGGATGAGCGAGCAGGCCATCCTTGATCTGGCGCATTCCAAGATGATTGCCGGCCCACCCGATGTGTCCGGTCAGCCGACATCCCGCCCCGGTCGTCCTGACGATCATTTCCGCTCGCCTTTCCCGAGTGACGAGGCCGCGGCAGCGATGATGGGTGGCGTCGCGCCGCCTGATCAGTCGCGTCTGGCCGTCATTCAGCCGCACGGTGCGGACTGGCTCTACGCCTTCCTGACCGGCTACAGGATGCCGCCACCAGCGGATGCGCCGGTCGTGCCGGGCAAGTTCTACAATGACTGGGTGGATGGGCATCTGATCGGCATGCCGCCTCCGCTGATGAACGGCATGATCCAGTATCCGGACGGCACGCCTGCGACTGTCGAACAGCAGGCGCGCGACGTGACCAGTTTTCTGGTCTGGGCCGCCGATCCACATCGCAACGCCCGTCATCGGACGGGACTGTGGGTGGTGCTTTATCTTATCGGACTTCTTGTTCTGGCGATCGCATGGAAGAAGAAGACATGGAAACGCGTGAAGTCGCAGTAAACGGGACGTGCAATCAATGACCGATCATTCTGATACCACGGAAAGCACGGAACCCGGCCGCCGGGACTTCCTCGGCATGGTGACGACGGCGGGTGTGGCGGCGGGCGCCTGCGCCTGCGCTGTTCCTTTCGTGCAAAGTCTTGCGCCTCAGGACAGCGCCTCCGCGCACTTGCCTGTGGACGTGGACATTTCCAAACTCGCACCCGGTCAGCAGATGACCGCCGTGTGGCAGGGCAAGCCGGTGTTCATCCTGCGTCGCACACCGGAAGACCTGAAACAGCTTCAGGACGCCGCTCTGGTGGCCGATCTCCGCGATCCGGACTCTTCCGTGCTCCAGCAACCATCCTACGCGAAGAACTGGCACCGCTCGCTTGTGCCGGAATATGGCGTGTATGTCGGTGTCTGCACGCATCTGGGCTGTGTGCCGGTTTACGAAGCCACCACGGGAGGCGACAACAAGGGCCGCTATAACTGCCCGTGTCATGGCTCGAAGTTCGATCTGGCCGGACGGGTACGTAAAGGGGTTCCGGCTCCTTACAATCTGCCGGTTCCGCCGCATGTGCTGGTCAGCCCTACCCAGCTTCGATTGGGGGAAAGCCCCAAAGGCGAGAGTTTCGATTTTTCGAGTATTGTGCAGATTTGATGGAAAGCCCCGTTCATAGCGGGGCTTTTTCTTGAGGCAAGGAATTATAATATATATTTGGGAATATAACGGTTTATGCCTCAAAACGAGCGCATTGTTCATCGAATCACGTTTTTATAATGTAATACGGTTCATATTAGAAAAATCTGGCAATCTATAGTGCGTTTCAAGTCAATACGGTCAATCCTTACATTAAACAATATAAATGGAATCATTTCAGTTCACAAGCATCGTATCGAAAATTGCCTCAAAACAATATATCGAATAGAGAAGAATTACATCATCACTCCAATTGGATACACTTCTAATAGCATATAACGCGGCATCAGTGCATTGGACGACCATAGGAATTCGTAGCTTTGCGATAGAGTGATCGGATCGCCGTATGGCGATGCCGTGCGGTAATCTAGTTGCTTACCTGCCCGATATTTCGACCCGTCTCGGAAGTCAAAGTCTTGCGTGTCCGCAGAGTATTCGGTCTGATCAATGTAATGACGACTATCCGTACCCACGAGCATAAATCCTAGATCAGCCTCATCCTTACAGCTTTCAAGTCGAGCAATATCCTTAAATACATCGTAGCGGTTGTTCGGTTCGCGGTGGTTCGTCCTCTTGAAGAACTTCAACTCAATCGCACAGCGCCATTCCCGATCATCGGCAGTCCTCAGACTAAACCAAATGTCGATCCGGCCACGGCGTTTACCGATTAAAGGTTTTTCCAATTCAACTGAAATTGTCTCGTGAGGATGCACTAACTTTAGATCGCCCATTGTCAATATGATTCGCCCTAGGTGCAATTGCAGCGTCGCTTCACTTTCACACCTGATCCGACCACCGTGGATTTGGTCAAAAAGTACCGGGACTGCATCTCGAACCAATTTACGAAGACGTTGAATCGACATTCTGCAATTTAACCAATTACCTTAAACAGGTTATAGTGAAAAAAACTTCCGACGAAGCGTTGCATGTGGGCCTATTTCAAATACCCCGAAACGTAAATATAAGTTGTATACAGACAAGATGCAAACAATATCAAAACACATCTTCACATAGGCCAGATAATTTTCAGAACTACATTTTTTTAATCTAGAGATTGAAAATCTTATCATAACATTTCAATCCTTACCTACCCTCCTCTGCCGGATCACCAACCCCAAAATCATCAGAAACGCCAGAAACATGAAGCTACTACTGACACTAAGACTGGCGCTGATTGCTCCTTTGTAAGCCTCCGTCACCTCCGCATGGACTTCCGGCGAAACAGTCCTGATCGCAGCCATTCCTTTTTCCAGAAAAGCCGCAATATCGATTTTTTCTGGCAGATCACTCAGTTTTTTCTGCAAGGTCAGCGCCATGACGCCGCCGGAAAGCGCAACACCGAGAGATCCACCCAGCGAGCGGATGAATGACATCATGGCCGTCGCAATACCGAGCCTGTTGCCGGGCACGGAATTCTGGATGAGGACCGTCGCATTCGGCATGCCAATGCCCATGCCTACCCCCAATGCGCCCAGACTCAGCAGAAAGAACAGGGCCGGAGCCCCATGATGCGCACAGAACGCGATCAGGCTGAGACCGGTAAATTCAATCCCCACACCAATAACCAGCAGCAGTTCATAGCGCTGCGTCTTTGACGAGATATATCCTCCCAGCACCGAACTGATCATCATGGTGCCGACCTGTGGCAGCATCATCAGACCGGAGACCTCAGGGCTCTCGCCAAGGACGAGCTGATAATACAGCGGCAGGAAAATCATTGATCCCATCATGGCGAATGACATGATGCCAGTCGCCGCGACACATACGGAGAAATCCAGAATCCGCAGCAGATCGAGACTGACCAGAGGCTCAGGCGCGCGCTTCTCCTGTCGGATGAACAGCACCAGAAAGAGGAAGCTGACACCAAAAAGCAGGCCAGCCAGCGGAGAGGTCCATGAGAGAGTTGTGCCGATGGAATTGAACAGCAGCAGAAAGCCTGCCGTGGCGATGCTCAGCAGAGCCGCCCCAAGATAATCAATCTGCGGTTTTCTCCCTGCTTTTCCTGCAGGCAACCCCAGCATGATCAGGGCGAACGCAAGCAGACCAACGGGCAGATTGACGAGAAACACCCAGCGCCAGGAAAATGAACTTGTCAGCACACCACCCAGAAACGGTCCTGTGACACTGCTGACGGCAAAGGCTCCGGTGAACAGACCCTGATACCGTCCCCTCTGCTGTGGTGGCACGATATCGCCGATGACCGTTTGAGACAGCGTCATCAGTCCGCCAGCGCCGATCCCCTGAAGCCCGCGGAAGAACACCAGTTGCCACATGCTCTGCGCCACGCCGCACAGGAGTGAGGCAAACAGGAAAGCGCCGATGCTGAAGGCAAGAAGCGGCCTGCGCCCGAACATGTCCGACAGCTTGCCGTACATGGGCGTGGCGATGGTGGAGGTCAGCATGAACGCCGTGACAATCCACGAGATATGCGCCAGCCCGCCCAGATCGCTCACGATGGTTGGGAGCGCTGTCGAGACGATGCTCTGATCCAGCGCCGCCATGATCATGGTGAGGATAAGGCCGGTAAAGACAAAAACCCGGGTCACAGGTCGGCTGGGGGCTGTGGTCAGTGTATCGGAAGCGGGCTGCACGAAAATTTCCCAGACAGTCAAAATTCGGCGGCAGACTTACACATAATCCCTTGTGAGAACAGGATCATGGAAAATCGGACAGGGCGTATTCTGGACGTGTATCTGGCGATGTATCTATCCCGCTGAAAACAGTTTTCACCAAGAACACTCTTATCTATATTTCAATATATACAGACAAACACAAATAATTTTCCAATAATGAAGCCAGATCGTTTTTCAGGTGTTATGGTTGATTGGTGCAGCCACAACACTCAAGAGGACTCACATGCAGACAGTGCGCGTGAATGGGCAGACACATTCGATCGATGTCGATCCCGATACGCCTCTGCTGTGGGTATTGCGCGACATATTGGGACTGAACGGCACGAAATTCGGATGCGGCATCGCCCAGTGCGGCGTCTGCACTATCCATCTGGATGGCCACCCCGTTCGCGCCTGCAACCTGCCTGTCGGCATGATCGGGGAGCGTTCTGTCACCACCATCGAAGGTTTGGACAATGCCGACCCCATCGTTCACGCCGTAAAGAAAGCCTGGACAGATCTGGATGTCGTGCAGTGCGGTTACTGCCAGCCCGGACAGGTGATGGCGGCGGTCGGGTTGCTGAAAACTGTCCCGAACCCCACGGATGAACAGATCGACAGCGCCATGTCCGGCAATATGTGTCGGTGCGGCACCTACATGCGCATCCGCAAGGCCATCCATCTGGCAGCGGGAGAAACAGCATGACCCGTATGCCCCTCACTACCCGCCGCGCCGCGCTTTTCGGCGGGGGTGGACTGCTGCTGGCGACACTCTGGCCTTCGGCCTCTCCACGCGCGTCCACAGGGATGCTGGTGGAAAACGCCACGGCTCCCTTTGCGCCCAATGCCTATATTCGCATTATGCCCGACAACAGCATCACCCTGATCCTGCCCAACATTGAAATGGGCCAGGGCATTTACACGTCATCCGTGATGCTGATCGCCGAAGAACTCTGCGTCGATCTGGCGCAGATCGAGATCGAGGCGGCACCTCCCGGCAGCGCCGAAATCACCGGCGGTTCGATGTCGATCATGACCGAGTGGAAGCCCCTGCGTGAAGCCGGAGCAGCGGCAAGAACAGTTCTGATTCAGACCGCCGCCACGCGATGGGGTGTCTCACCTGCAAGCTGCGTCGCTGCGTCCGGTGTCGTCACACACACGGCGTCCGGTCGGACCTTCACGTTTGGCGAACTGGCGAGGGATGCCGCCAAACTTCCACTCCCCAAGGAACCGACACTCAAGGCAGCCTCCGATTACAGTCTGATCGGCAAATCACAGCATCGTGTCGATAGCGCCATCAAGGTGAACGGCACTGCGGTTTTCGGCATCGACATAAATGTTCCGGATCAGAAAATCGGAACGGTGGCTGCCAGCCCGGTGATAGGCGGCACACTCCGCAGTCTGGATCATGACGCCGCCATGGCCGTTCGGGGCGTTGTGGCTGTTCTGGTCAATGAACCGCGAGATGCTGTCTGTGTTGTCGGTGACCATTACTGGGCGGCCCACAAAGGACTACAGGCTCTGCGTCCTGTGTGGAATGAAAACGACAATGCTCACGTCAGCACACAGACGATTTATGATCAGTTGCATGACGGTCTGAAAGGACCGGCGATCATTCCCAGCCCGAAAGGGGATGCTGACGCCGTCATTGCGAAATCCCATGCCACCCACAGCGCTGTTTACCAGCAGCCCATGCTGGCGCATGCGACCATGGAGCCCATCAATTGCACGGCTCATGTTCGCCAGGACGGCTGCGATGTCTGGGTCGGCACGCAGGTCGCTGATCGTGCGCAGGAAACGGCGGCGAACGTCACCGGTCTGCCCAAGGAAAAGATTGCGGTTCACAGCCAGTATATCGGTGGAGGTTTCGGCCGACGGCTGGAACATGAATACATCACGCAGTGTGTGCAGTTTGCGAAACAGACCAGTTATCCTTTGAAGATTGTCTGGAGCCGTGAGGAAGACATCACACGCGACCGCTATCGGCCTGCCTATGTTGATGAAGTCACGGCCGGTCTTGACGAAAAAGGCCATGTCACGGCCATGAAACACCGCATTGTCGGTCCTGCCGTCGTGGCCCGCTGGGATCCGCCGGAGCTGACAAAAGACGGATATGACGAGGATCTTTCCGTCGCCACACTGATTACGCCCTACACCTACGATGCCTACAGACTTGAATTCGCAAGACGGGAAGCGCCGGGCGTCATCACCGCGTGGTGGCGTGGGGTTGGCGGCACGCGTGGTCTGTTTGTCGTGGAAAACTTCATTGATGAACTTGCCATAAAAACCGGCGTCGATCCGGTTGCCTACCGCAGGGAGCTTGCAAAAGAGAATGCCCGCGCCGTCGCTGTTCTGGACAGGGTGGCCAAGGATTCCGGCTGGAGCGCCCCTGTGCCGAAAGAACGGGCGCGAGGCGTCGCACTCCAGTTCGCCTTTGGCTCCTACATGGCCACTGTTGCGGAAATCGAAATGCCGACACCGGATACTGTCATCATCCATCGCGTCACGGCGGCAGTGGATTGTGGCCAGGTCGTCAATCCGGATCAGGTGATTTCCCAGATCGAAGGCGGCCTGATCTTTGGGTTCAGTGCGACGCTCTACAACGAGATCACTCTGGAAAATGGCCGCGTGCAGGAAAACAATTTCAACACATGGCGTGTGATGCGCATGAACGAAGCTCCGCGACGCATTGATGTTCACCTGATCGCCAGCACGGAAGATCCCGGCGGTATCGGAGAGGTCGGAACAGCGGCAGCCGCTCCGGCGCTGGCCAATGCGATGGCTTCTGCGCAGGGACACCGTTATCGGACACTCCCTCTGCTTTCCAGCAGGAATCAGGAAAAGGAGACGGCACGATGAGTCACCACACTGTCTCGCCTTCCTGTTTCGCACTGGCGCTGCTTGCCGGAACCAGCCTTTTCTCGACCTCCCATGCCGCCCCGGCCTCCTCACTTGAACGGGGTGAATATCTCGCACGCGCCGCAGACTGCGAGGCCTGTCATACGGCGCCGGGTGGCGCGCCTTTCGCTGGCGGTCGTGCTTTCAACGTGCCGGGTATTGGGGTCATCTACTCCCCGAATATCACGCCGGATCCGGAACACGGGATTGGCCGATGGACGGACGATGAATTCGTAAAGTCCGTGCGAGGCGGCGTCTCTCCCGGCTGGAAACATCTCTATCCCGCCATGCCTTATCCGGCCTACTCCCGTATGAGCGTGGACGAGGTGAAAGATATGCGAGCATGGCTCGCTACGGTTCCGAAGTCCGCCAATACCGCTCCAGCCAATCGGGTGAAATTTCCGTTCTCCATCAGGGCTCTGATGATCGGCTGGAATCTGCTCAATGGGCCGGCCTCGTCCTATCCTGACGATCCACAGAAGTCGCCCGAATGGAACCGGGGACGCTATCTGGTCGAAGGGCCCGGACACTGTGCTGACTGTCACTCACCACGCACAATGACTTTCGGTCTATCAAAAAGCCAGGCGTTTTCAGGGAATGTCGTCAACGGCCAGCGCGCCTATAACATCACTTCAGACAAAAACAGCGGTCTGGGCACATGGACCGATCAGGCGCTCACTGACTATCTCGCAACCGGCCATGCCGATGGTCACGGTACAGCATCGGGTGATATGGCGGAAGTCATCAGCTATAGCCTGCGTCATCTGAAACCCGATGATATTCACGCCATGATTGTCTATCTGCTTGATATAAAACCCCAGTCATCCAGCGATGGCGCAGCGCCGGTGCGCCAGCCCACCTCCGGCGATAGCTCCCTGCCCCAGCAGACAAACGGAGCGAAACTGTTCGCATCGGCCTGTAGCGGCTGTCATCTGCCTGACGGCAGCGGTCGCCAGTCCGCTTTCGCCAGCATTGCCGGAGCCCGCAGTCTGAGCGCCGATAATGGCCGTAACCTGCTCCACGTCATCAGGAATGGCTCGACCCTGATGACAGACAAGGGAAACCAGCCCATGCCCGCTTTATCGGGGGGCAATTACAGCCAGAAAGACCTGAATGACATTGCTGCTTTTGTCATGACGCATTTTACGGAGGGCAAACCCTCGGAACACGCGTTCAGCGAGTTTGCAAAGAAACCAGACTGAGACTCTCGGCTCTCTGGAAGTTACTCTTCCGGAGAGCCGATTTCTGTTTCTGACAGAATCGTTGACTGAAAACAGCTATCAGGCTGCCTGAACTTTCTGGCGCTTACGGTGCGTGATGTAATCCTGCACCGTTGTAAAACCGCTTTCCCAGGCGTTGAGCAGACTTTCAAGATGCTCGCGGCTGTTCACCAGCCCTCGGGACAGTATGACGCCCTCTGAAGAAAGCAGAAACGCGGCAGGCAGTTTGTCGACCTCTAGCACGCGTCCAATGGTCGGATCATTGACAAAGTGATCCGCCTTTATCCCTGACTGCTGAACAAAACGCTGCTGGACCTCGGGCGCATCATCCCCTGCGAAAACCAGATCCACATGTTCTTTCCGGCAGAAATCCTGTGCAATCGGAATGATCTTGCGTGAAACAGGGCATGTTGCGGAGACAAACAGCATAAGCGTCGTCTCTCGACTGCCTGCCGGACTGAAAGCCGCTCCATTCAGCAAACGGAACGGGCCAGACGGACATACGTCGCCCGGCTGAGGGCCCTTCGACCCCGTCAGCGCGCCCGCCGGTGCGATCTCCCGAAAAAGCTGCCTGACCTGACACGTCAGACGCCAGGTCACAAAGAGCGTCGCCAGCAGAACCACCGTCAGAAGCACATTGACACAGATCAGCGCTGTCATCGGTCCGGTTCCTGTCTGTAGGCTTCAGAATGCCCAGATTGCGTCACAGCTGAACCAGAACATGTTGTTGGTGCCATTGTTCGCATAATTGATGGTCGGATCGTCCGTGGGAGACACACGGTTGAAAGGTCTTGTTCCATTCAGCGACTTATCCAGACGCAGTTCCGGACGGATGGTCAGGCTGCCTTTCGGCAGATGCAGAAACTGTGGACGATAGGCCACACCGACCGTCAGTTCGCCATAGGTGGTTCCAGCGGCGTAATCGTAAGGATAGGGCCGCCCCCGCAACTCGTTCACATAAGACATTGTCGAAGTATTGTTGCCGACCACGCCGCCATTATTGTCGCGGAAGATCTCGCCACGGACGTTGAGCGTCAACCAGGGATAGAAGTCATGGGCAAAATAGGCCGTGACGCCGTAAACATCGTCCTGAAGATAATCGTCGTGAAAATACGTGCCGTTGAGAGTAAATGTCGTCGCGTCATTGATTTTGTAGGACGCGATGATGTCGCCGATATATTCCATCTCATGATTGGCGTCTCTGCCGATGGCGTACACGCTCTGCTGTGGTCCGACATAGGCAAGAGCGGAAATATCCAGCTTTCCATCCAGAAGGCCGTTGGACTGGAAACCGAAATATCCTTTCGGACGGCTATTGTTTTTAGCGCCGCCAAATGACGTCGAGTTACCGGCGTTCACACCGAGAATCCAGTCGAAATGGTCCGCCAGATGGACCGTGGCAGTCACACCAACAACTTCGAATGGCACGATGAAGTCAGACGAGTAATTATAGCTGTAGAAAGGACGCTCCAGCGCATCCGTCCCTTCTACGCCCTGCATGCCGTACATCTGCCCGATCTGAAGATCGACACCATCCTTGGTGAACCAAGGAAGATGCGCATCGACGTGCGCCTGTGTAGGCGCGAACTGGTACATGCCGGTGATGGCTCCGTCAGCCATACCGATGGTCGGGTTGAAGCGCGCATCCGAGCCATACAGGACTTCAAACGTGAAACCGAGCCCGTATCCGGCGCCGATATCGGAAACCGGATGGGACAGCGTGCCTGTGATCTGGTTAAGGGTCGCGGTATTGGCGCGATCGACATAGGACTGCGCCCAGTTACGCCCTGTGTGGGTCCAGGGGTTACCGTTGACACCGGCTTCGACAACAATATGACCTTCAAGGTCATCAAACCAGCTATGGCTTCCGGGCGGCTGAAGATTCACGTCCACCTTGGCTGCATCAGCTTTTTCGGCTTCTGTTTCCTCACCAACCAGCGGACGTCCCGACTCTTCCGGTGTGAGTCTCTCCTGTGCAAAAGCTGGCAGAGAAACAAGCTGGAGCGCAAAATACGCACCAATGGAAAGACGGGGACGAAAAACCATACGCGGAACACTCCTTGTCTGACATCATACTGGCTGGTCAGCGACGTCCCGGTATCAAGAAGATTACAGAGATGAGCGACCGTTTTGTTTTTACAGTTTCTTTGCAGTCTTCTGCGCACAGGCCGCCAAAGACCGCTCGAGCGTCTGACCACGCTGCGCCATGAAATCCGGAACGGACAAAGGTTCTCCCCGCCATTGATGAATCTCGGCTGCCGTATAGGGTCGGAATCCTTGCGGCAGACTGGTTCCCGCCAGACGGAACATGACAAAATTCATGACATCGGCGAGCGTCTGATCGTCACGGATGAGCGACATCGACACTCCTGGCACGCGGATCAGGTAGGCGCGTCCTTCCTCCGTGCAGGCGAACCCGCCGACAGCGTTGCGCAGGGTTGGAACGAAACTGTTCCCTGACACACCCTCAATGCCATGACATCCGCCGCAATGAGACAGATAGGTCACGCTGGTGTGGTCAAGCACAGTGGCGTGCTCCACGGAATCCGCAGCATGGGAAATGCCGGACAGGAAGAAGCCGCTTCCTGCGAGCAGCATCAGAACCGGAACAGCCCGCATCATGAGAGCCATTCCGGAAACTGAACGCCGTCGTCCTGCTTTTTCAGGGAACAGGATGCGCAGCATTCAACTTGTTTCGCTCTTCAAGAACAGCCGCGGGCGTCAGGGAAGACGCACGTTCCTTCTTCACCTCATCGGCGGTGAAGGTCGGCGCAGGCTTTACGTCGCTGAGAGACGCAACATAGGTCAGAATGGCCGCAATATTCTCGTCACTCTGCGCGCCGAAAGCCGGCATGTAACCCATATACGGATTACCACCCGCCTTGATCATGCCCGACAGACCATTGAGCAGCACGTGCATCACGTAAGCCTTGCCTTCCGGCGTGGAAGCAATGGTGCCGATACGTCCCTTGAGCGGTGGGAACTGACCGACAACACCCGCTGCGCTGGCCTGATGGCAAAGGCTGCAATTACCTGTGTAAAGCTGCTGTCCGTCGGCCGCGGCATGCGCCGGACCGGAGACGGCCACGCCCCCGGCAAGAAGGGCTGCCGCACTCAGGGAAAAGAGAATTTTCTTCATTATCACTACAATCTGCTTCTGGGGTCTTACGATGCCTTGCCGACCACGGCTGCGGTCGAGCAGTTGTACATCTCCGATGTTCCCGTTCCGAAACACCAGATAATGTCGTTGTTGGCCATCGGGCGATAGGACGGCTGATCGCCATCCGTATTGAGACAGGTCACCTCGTTACAGGAGTCCTGACCACAGCAGTCACGATAGGCAATCATGTAGGAATTGCCATCCTGCGGATTGTAACAGCTGCCGATCCATGAGGTGGGGGACGGCGCGGTTCCCGGCGGGCATGTATGGGTGCCACCACCGCAGGAAGTGCAGAGATTGCCGTCGATGGCGCAGTAACGCCAGTAATCGCAGGCCAGATCATCCTTGGCCTGTGCTTTCGCAGCAAACGGTGACTGAGGTCTGGGCTTCGCGGTCGCCGCATCAGCACGGCTGACTGGCAGCAGCATGAATGCCGGAGCCGCCGCAACAGCGCCACCGACCTTTGTCAGCACATCGCGGCGCGAGGTACGCCCGGCGATCCGCCGAAGAACGCTTTCTGTCAGACGATCCAGCATTGAACCCTGTTTCTTTTCAGACGGCAGCATGAGAAATCACTCCTGTCTCCACCCGCTCGACTTTCGGAGCTACCGGAACAGTGTCCAGCAGGTCCTCGATCTGACGGCGTGTATTCACAATATCCTTGACCCGGATGACGCCGCGCTCATCAAGCAGCACCAAAGCAGGCAGACGGTTGATTTGCAGGACCAGCCCAAGTTCCACTCCCGTCAGAAGCGGAACACCCTGCATCTCAGGGCGGCTGGCCACCATGTCCTGGAGTTCGGGAACAGGACCGTCCCCTACAAACAAAAACTCGAACCCTCTGGTCGCGGCCACATCACGCGCAATGGGAATAACGCGTTTGCAGACGGGGCATTCGGGCGCCACGAACAGGAGCATCTGGTACTGCCCCGGTTGCAGGGCGTCACCGATCATGACCGGCCTGTCTTCCAGCGTGCGCAGAACCAGTCTCGGGACAGTCTGTCCGACATCCAGTCCCGGACGCGCTTCCTGATCGCCAATCGGCGCGGTCCGTTCATGAAGAACACCAATCTGGCGTGCGAGCGCGAGCAGCGTCACAGCAAGGATCAGCACCAGAACCGTCAGAAAGCCCTGCCAGATGAGAAGAGCGACCATCATGCCCGTTCTCCTGCTGCATCACTGAGAGACATATGCGGCAGCACACGCAGCGCCTGCCAGAGCACCCACAGAGCCACGCCACAGGCGACGCCCTCAAGATGGACGCTGACTGAAGGCGCCGCCCCAGCCACCGCAGGCAGCAGGGCTGGCACACCACAAACCAGTGTTCGTAAAACCAGTGACCAGGAAAGCGCCTCGCCTTTCTGACCTGGCGTGCAACCACAGGACAGATCAGTACGCCCCCGCATGACGTTGACACCCATCGCCAGAGCGAAGACCACCATCAGACCTGCAGCGACGACACCTCCGACGCCCTGTCCAACACCGGACAGCAACATCAGGCCGACAAGCGCCTCCGCCACACCGAGCCCCCATGCAACGACCTCAAGAGACCACGCAGGCAGAAGCCGGTAGGACGATAGCGTCCCCAGAAAGAGGTCATGTTCCCGGAGCTTGGATACCCCGGCAACCAGAAACATGATCCCCACACCTCCGGCGCAGAGAGCTGAAACTCCACCCATCATGAGAGAGGCGGCATTCATCCTTCACCGGGCGCAACCGTGAAGATCAGCGAACCGCCAAGGGCTTTCATCTTGTGTACCTGCTTGCCGGTTTTCGCATCAAGGATGTAAAAATCGCCCGTGTCTTCGTCAGTTGTGAACATCAGCGGGTGATCATCCTGTGTCACACCTACCATCGGACTAGGCGTCGGCAGGGGCATGCGGCGAACGCGTTTGTGCGTTTCCGTATCGTAAACCCAGACTTCCGAACCGCCGTCCTTGTGGCTCCAGAACGGTCCCTTGTGCATCAGCACATACAGTTCATGATTGCTTTTGTGCAGCGCTGACATCTGCCAGCCCCCCGGACGCCAGGTCACCTCGAAAGGCTTCGACGAGTCCGGCGCAGCCTTCATGCCGGCACCTTCCTGAAGGGACCATGGCTTGCTGACAACAGCATCCGCACCGAGCTTCGTTTCGTAAACCTTGCCGGTATAGCTGATAAACCAGGCCATACCATCCTTGGTCACAGACGGGCTCTGTTCAAAGATACCGTCGTGATCGGGCTCAAAGAAAGCCGCGCTATGCGTCATGGACGGCTTGCCGTCAGCGCCGATGCTGACATTGGCCAGCGTACCGTCAGCACAGAGCGATGAAAAACCGCTGTTGCCCCAAGGGTAAATCAACGCACAACCCGGCACGTCAACCGTCTGCGTGACCTTATGGGACGCGGTATCCACCACTTCGACCGCACTGCCCGGGCTCATCTGGTAAACATAGACATGAGACCCGTCCGCGCTGATCGCGAGGTTATTGCGCTTGGGCGTGACCAGCGCACGGGATGGAAGCTTTTCGTCAGCGACGATCTTCAGCGTGCTGCTTTCATATTCAGCCAGCAGGTCATTGCGCTCACCGCGATTGCCGCGTTCCCACGTTGTTTCACCAACAAAGAAATGGCTGGCGTCAGGCGACAGAACGACATTGGGGTTGTAGGCGGCCTGCACCATTCCCAGCAGACGTCCCTTATCGGCGTCCACCACGTAGGCGCGGCCATCCTTGCCGTGCTGATACGCCGCATCCACAACCAGAAGCGTATGGGGCGACCAGGGAGCAAGCGTTGCAATATCGCTTTGTTCCGTCTGGGGAATGGGTTCGTCTGCCCGCGCCGAGGCTGTTACTGCAAGAAGAGCGACCCCGCCCAGTAAAGAGCGGAGAATAGCAGCGCGACTGCTCTTCGTATTACGCGAATGCGGGAACGTCATGAGACTCATTTCTATCGGTTTCGCAATGATTCAGATATGACTCGCCCGTCGCATTTCCGCAAGACCAATCGTCGTTATCTCCAATTATTTTCGCCAGAGAAACAGAAACGCCACATCTATAGGTTAATCTGTACAGGTAATATCGAAATATCCGATAGCAACGCCAACATGATCATTTCTCAAGAAAAACCACCCTTCCTAACGAGATATAAATGAATACCCGGGAAACAGCCGCAGCCATCTCATTTTTAATCCGAAATATTCCGACCGTGAATCATACTTTATGCAGACTGGAATCTCCCGCTTTGTAGTCATCACAACAGACCGGACGATCGTGAGGGAAATTTTGCAAACCCGTCAGCAGGGCGCATAATCCCTCTGCTGTAAGGAGCATATCCCGTGCGGCCTGCCGCCGCCCCGGTCTGCTTTAGCCACGTTTCTGTCGAACCCGACAGCATCTGTTCGGGCGTGATGGGAATCATGTGTGTTCACGCCGTGCCTATCGCCCTGATTGCGGTATCCAACGGGACAAGAGGAGTTGTCATGACCGTCGGTCGTTTTCCACTGACACGCCTGCGCCGCAACAGGCAGGACCGTTTCACCCGCAGACTGGTTGCCGAGAACAGCCTTTCCATTGACGATCTGATCTGGCCAATCTTCGTGATGGAAGGCAGCAACTCCGTTACGGACGTTGCATCCATGCCAGGGGTGCAGCGGGTCACTCTCGACAGACTGGCGGCGCATGTTGAAACAGCCGCCAGGCTGGACATCCCCGCACTGGCCCTGTTCCCCATCACTCCCTCCGAAGTGCGTGACGAAGCCGGAACCGAAGCGCTCAACCCTGACAATCTGATGTGCCGGGCCGCCCGCCTGCTCAAAAAAGAATTCCCCGACATGGGACTGATCGGCGATGTCGCGCTCGATCCCTACACCAATCATGGCCACGACGGGATTATCGAGAACGGCTATGTCGTGAACGACAAGTCTGTCGATATCCTGAAGGTGCAGGCGACCAATCAGGCCGCAGCCGGAATCGACATCATCGCACCATCCGACATGATGGATGGGCGCATAGAAGCCATCCGCCGCGATTTGGACGAAAACGGTCTGATCAACACCCGCATCATGTCCTATGCCGCCAAATACGCGAGCGCATTCTACGGTCCGTTCCGTGACGCTCTCGGTTCTGGCGGCCTTCTGAAAGGCGACAAAAAGACCTATCAGATGGACCCGGCCAATTCGGACGAGGCCCTGCGCGAAGTCGAGACGGATCTTCTCGAAGGCGCGGACATGGTCATGGTCAAGCCGGGCATGCCCTATCTCGACATCATCCGACGTGTGCGTGACAGTTTCTCCGTGCCGACTTTCGCCTATCAGGTCTCGGGCGAGTACGCGATGCTGATGGCCGCCATCCAGAATGGCTGGCTGGATCATGAACGGGCCGTGATGGAGAGTCTTCTGGCCTTCAAGCGGGCCGGTGCGAACGGCATCCTGACCTATTTCGCCATTGAGGCCGCGCAGCGCATCAGGGCGCAGTAATCGGGCTTATGTAATCGGGGCAACGTATCGGCAGCCGCAATTCCGTCTGCCGATACTGTCATTTCACAGTGATGAAATCGCAACACTCCAAAAATATAAACACAATAAAAAACACATAATACAAACAAAATCAGTTACTTAAAAATATACAATCTCTGTGACGCTTTTAATCACAATGTAACTACGCTGATACATATGGCATGCAGTTCACCAACGTTCCAACGCTGGTGAAAGCCCTGAACCTGATGATTCGCAAGACCGCTCTTCTGACCTGCCTGACAGCCGCAACACTTACATTTTCAATGATCGACGCAGCCTGCGCGGCTCCCCCCGCAGTCGTCGCCGTCAACAGGGAAATCGGTCTGTCTGTCACGGGTAATTTTCAGGATGTGATCGCCAAGGGCAATCGACAGTACAACAGCACATATCAAGGTTATCATTATACTGACACCTATCAGTCAAATAGTGGCTACCGTGACCACGTCACTGGCTGGACACCCGGATTTCGGGCCGATGCCCAGTATATGTTTGATACAAATGTTCTGAAGCATCTGTATGTGGCCACGTCATTCACTCTGGACAGCGGAACCATCAACGACAGCTATCATTATCATGAGACCGCCGTCAGAAGCGGAACTTCCCCCAACCACTATGGAGCCCGCGACAATGTCGGCTTCAACCGATCGGGCATCAACGTGACGGGTGAGATCGGAAAAGGCTTTCTGCTTCTGCACGACCGACTGCTTATCACACCAGTCGCACAGGGTGGTTATAGCGCCGGAGGTTATGATACATACACGGCTTACGGAAAAGGCTATGTAGGACTGGCGCTTCACATCGACTACGCCATCACTTCAAGACTTGTCATTCGCGGGCGTGCTGGTTGGGCACAGTATCTCAAGATAGGCAACCACTATAATAGCAATGGATACTATTCTGCCAAAGGATCCCGTCCTGAATGGAGTGGTGATATTGCACTCGATTACCGCATGACAGACTGTTTTCACCTGACGGGCGGAGTACGATACACTTACCTTAATTATGGGCACGCAAACCATTTCAATTCCACCCCCAGTTCCTACGGAAGTGCTTACTCCTACTCAAACGACGAAACCGGCTGGCGCAACGGCGTTCAGCTCCGCCTCGGCGTGGCCTATCAACTCTGAGAAAAGAATGAGGACATACCCGGTCTTCAATTGACGGGCGGCATGACTGTTCGTCATTATCCATCACCTGTTCCGGATGAAATTTCCGGAACACGGTGACACACCAGTGCGGGAGGCAGAAGACTGATGACTTTTTCGTCTCGCCACCCGCAGTTTTTCTATACGACCGCTCCCCAGCCCTGCCCCTATCTGCCGGACAGGATGGAACGGAAGGTCGTCACCGATCTTTCCGGCCCCAATGCGGAAGCGCTGCACGACCGGCTGTCACGCGCTGGCTTCCGTCGCAGTCACGCCATTGCCTACGCACCGGTCTGCAACGGCTGTAACGCCTGCGTGCCGATCCGTATTCCCGTGCAGCGATTTACTCCCAGCCGTACACAGAAACGCGTCTTTAAAGCCAGTGCTGATCTGCAGGGCTTTCAGGTGCCTGCAAAGGCAACCGCCGAGCAATTCGTGCTGTTCCGTCAGTATCAGCTTGCCCGCCATGCGACCGGCGACATGGCCAGCATGAATTTCGCCGATTATCGCTCCATGGTGGAGGATACCCCCATCGACACTTTCATGGTGGAGTTCCGCTCGCCGGAAAATCATCTCATGGCGGTCAGTCTGGTGGATACCCTCTCCGACGGACTATCCGCAGTCTACAGTTTTTACGACACGACCGACAGCGCACGTTCTCTCGGCAGTTTTGCGGTCCTCTGGCTGATCGAGCACGCCAGACGACGACGCCTGCCTTACGTCTATCTCGGCTACTGGATCGCGCAGAGCCGCAAGATGGCCTACAAGACCAACTTCCGGCCTGCCGAGATTTTGTCCCGCGGCAGCTGGCGTGACCTCAACGAGCATGACCTCGCCTGAAATCCGCTGAAGTCGGTGCATGAAGACAACCTCGCCGTTACATGAATAACGCCTCATGTAAGGCCACTTTTCTGCAGGAAACCGGGAGAGAGGCAAACAGCGACGTAGCCCCTCACGTGACAGAAGCGGCAACTCTCTCTAATCTTTCGCTTAATTCAGATGCGACCCGTCGCAGCATCGGAGATCAGGTTTTATGCGCATACTTCTCGTTGAGGATGATCCGACAGTCCGTGGTTTCGTCGCCAAGGGACTGACCGAGACAGGCCACCTCGTCGAGCAGGCCGACAATGGTAAGGATGGCCTGTTCCTTGCCGTCAGCGAAAAATTCGATGTGATCATCCTTGATCGCATGCTGCCCGGCGGCATTGATGGACTTCGTATCCTTGAAACGCTCCGCTCGCAGGCAAATGCGACTCCGGTATTGATCCTTTCCGCTCTGGCTGATGTGGACGACCGCGTTGCCGGCCTCAAGGCCGGTGGTGATGATTATCTGACCAAGCCCTTCGCCTTCTCGGAGCTTCTGGCCCGTGTTGAGGCGCTCGGGCGGCGGGGCCGTAACGAGTCAGCGCCCCAGACCAAGCTGGAAATCAATGGTCTTGAAATGGACCTGCTCTCCCGGACGGTGAAACGTGAAGGCCAGAAGATCGACCTCCAGCCACGAGAGTTTCGTCTGCTTGAGTTTCTGATGCGTCATGCCGGACAGGTCGTCACCCGCACGATGCTGCTTGAAGGCGTGTGGGATTATCACTTCGACCCACAGACGAACGTGATTGACGTCCATGTGTCCCGTCTGAGACAGAAGGTGGATAAACCGTTCGAACAACCGCTGATCCATACCGTCCGGAACGCAGGCTATATGCTCCGGGCTGACTGACCTTTTTCAGTGACACGATGAAAGGCCGTGGCTTTTTCAGCCCTCTTTCATCGGTTTTCGCCAGTCGGAATACTGATCGTGCGCGATGGCCTCTTTCCATTCTCCTGCCAGTTCGTGGTGGCTGACTTATGATACCCGCCCCCCCTGAACCTGATGAGCAGGACCTTCCCGAACGTCGTCGTGGATTCAGGCTCCCTCGCCTCTCACTCAAAGCGCTGCGTTACCATATCGGCGGCCTGAGATCGGCTGGGGTGCGCTTTGCCCTTGGCTATGCCGTTCTGTTCTGGGTATCCGCAGGACTGTTTCTCTCGGTCATCTGGTGGGGAACCGCCAGCCTCCTGCAACGACAGGTCGAAGCCTCCGTTGCAGCCGATGCGCGCGCCCTTTCCGAGCGATGGTCGGATGGTGGTCTTTCAGCGCTGGCGCTCACCATTGAGGACCGGCTGGAAGACAATGTCGATGACGACGCACTGTATCTGCTGGTGGACCCGCATGGCGAGCGCATAGCGGGTAATCTGCCCTCCTGGCCGGAAGCCGTTGCCATGAGCAACGTCTGGTACCAACTCACCATCAAGCGTGCCGGAATCCGGGGCGTCGCCGAAGTCCAGTCTTTCGATCTTCCCAAGAATTATCGACTGCTTGTCGGAAGAGACGTGCGCGGACGCTCGACGCTGCGGCACCTGCTCACTGACACCCTGTTCTGGGCATGGGGTATCATTACCATCCTGACATTCGTCGGCGCCTTTTTCGTCAGAAGTATGTTCAGGCGCATGATTTCCTCAATCGCGCGCACAACCTCAGCCATTGCACACGGCGATATGGACCGCCGCGTCCCCCTCTCCGGACGAGGCGATGAAATTGATGAAGTTGCTGAGGCCATCAACGAGATGCTTGATCGCATCAAGCGTCTGATGGACGGCGTGAAGCAGGTATCGAACGCGATCGCCCATGATCTGCGCACGCCCATCACGCGTGCCCGCGCTCAGCTCGAATATGCAGCGCTGCATGCCAAGGATGAAACCACCCTGCGGGCCGCCATTGAAGAAGGCGTCAGTGACCTCGACAATATTACGGCCGTGTTTGAGGCTCTTCTGAGAATTGCCCAGATTGAAGCCGGCTCAAGGCGCTCTGCGTTCGCCACATTCGATCTCATGCCGGTGCTCAGTGATATTGTGGAGCTCTACGAACCGCTAGCCGACGAGCAGGGCAGCAAAATCGTGCTGCGGGCGCCGGATCATCTTCAGTTCTACGGTGATCGTTCGATGATCCAGCAGGCTGTTTCAAACCTCATTGATAACGCCATCAAATTTTCACCACACAACGGCACCATCACCGTCGCGGTCGCCACTGGCTTCAATCCCGCCCCTGGTGATCGGGCCGGTGGACGCATCATCACGATTGACGTCAGCGATCAGGGACAGGGCATGACGGAAGCCGACATGGAAAGAGCGTCCGAGCGTTTCTTCCGTGCCGACGCCGCACGAAATACACCGGGGTCAGGTCTCGGACTTTCGCTTGTTCAGGCCATCGTCCAGCTACATGGAGGCGTGCTCCAGTTTTACTCGCGTAGTCCCGGCCTCTGTGTCCGCATGTATCTGCCGCTTCCAGAAGATGATGGCAAAAAGCAGGGTACTGATATGACGGAGGATTCACAGACTTACCATCTGCAAGACAGGCCCGATCTGTTATTGTCTCAATCATGATACGCATCGGACTTTTAATCGCAGCGCCGATTCTGATTATCGGTCTGTGTGGAGCAGCGGCAGCGCAGACCGGAGATCAGTCCGTTCGCACGCTTTTTGCCGACAAGCCCCTCAACGAGGGAGAGATGCGTCATGATACGGAAGTTGCCTCCATGGTTCAGGCGGCAGAGCGAAGTGAAGCGTCGCCTACTGAAATCGGCATGGAAGTCACATCCGACAGCCGGGACTACTGTTCCCGCCTGATGCGCACGATTGACGAATACAATGCGCAGTCACGCCCTGAAAATGTCATAGAGCTGAGAAAAGAAGGGCAACGCCTTTGCACTCAAGGGTACGTCAGACTCGGCGTTATGCGGCTGAGAGAAGCTCTCGCCATTCTTAAGGGCAGGAATATCCATCAATGATTCATTCAAAACCGTTATACATTGCAGTCTGTGGTATCGCCCTGCTTGGCAGCGTCATCGGCGAAACGTCCCATGCCGCGGCTCCTGCTGAGCCTGACGGCACTACCCGTCTGAACGTAACCGGTTCCGGATCAGTCGATGCCGCTCCTGATCGGGTGACAGCGACTCTGCTTGTGCAGAATGAGGCGGCAAAGGCTGTCGACGCTCAGGCCAAAACCAATGATGCTGCGCATAATGCAGTAGCAAAAGCTGAAAAAATCTCCGGCGTTACAGTCCTGACCGATTCCTACGATGTGTCGGAAAATCGCAAGGACAATAAACCCTCAAGCTGGACAGCCCGACAGACCATTCAGATCAGAGCCAAGGACGCCTCCGCTCTTCTGGATCTGGTCGGCAAGCTTCAGGCCAGCGGGCTGCTGCTGGAAGGCGTGTCCTGGTCTCTCTCGCCTGAGCATCAGAAAGAGTTGTATCGGCAGGCAGAGAAGAAGGCGGTGGATGATCTACGCAGCCGCTCCAGTGAAATTGCTGATGACCTCGGTCTGAAAGTTTCCTCAATCGCGTCGATCTCGGTAGGAGAACCGCTTACAGTGCGCCCCGTGGCTTTTATGGCGCGCGCCGCGATGGCTGCTCCGACCATGCGTTCAGAAGACCAGACGGTTAGCGCCACTATTCGGGCAACAGTTATACTCAAACCGCAATAAACACAGAGGGTTTATTTTCCTCCATTGTCAGGGTCTTCTTCGCAGGCATCCAGAACCGTCTTTCGTGATCTCGTGCAATCTCCAAACCATCCAATCTTTCAGTTGATCGGATCAATGATGGAGCTTCACAGTTCACTGTTCAGCCAGGCAAATTCAGGCTCTGGAGTGTTGGCGGCGTGACCATGCCGCTCTCCTCCAGCCCGGAAATGATGGGGTCGCGCGTTGCCGAGGCATCGCTAACGCCGTCGGCCTCCACCGATGCCCTCTTCCCCAGCCCAAGAAGAGCCATCTCGGTACCTGCTATGGCTCGAAGCTGCTCAGGGCGGTATCCTGCTTTGGTAAATGCCCAGATTACCAGCCAAAGTGATTTAAAGGCTGTTCTCCCCGGGTGTTGCATACGTGGCGCAATCCGCAAAAGCGCGATTGCATTGCGAATGCGCGTTTCAAAATCACCCACTCGCCGACCATTGGTCAACCAGCCTCCGTAGACATGCTTGAACTTCGGATAGTTGTCGAAGCAACCCGTCAGGAAACGCACTTCCTGACGCGGATCGATTCCGTCCTTGGCGAAACTCGCATAGATCGGACCGCTATACAGCGGGCGGACATGCTCCATAGGCACTTCATCGACGATTGCCGCACGGAAGGCCGGGTCCTCCATCAGCATTGTCCAGATGAGATCAGTTCCCCATCCCGTGAAATGCCGCTCGAACATCGGCAGGAGCGTGCGCAGATACGACGACTTGATGCAGCAGGCCATTGATTCGAGAAAATTACTGTATCGCAACTGAAAACCGGGCACGCGCAAGACAATCGCGTGGGAGACGTAGCTATCGTGTGTCATGGCGGGCTGCGCCATAGTCAGATCGTGTTCCACCGCAATATCAAACAGCCTGCTTATATCAGCCGATTTCATCCGCAAGTCATCATCCGGCAGCATGATATAGTCATAATCATCAAGCAGTTCAGGATTTGCTTTAAAATGACGCGCTATACTGTCCCATTTCGTTCCATAGTCGAATACGGTAGGCAGATCGCCATCGAAAGAGAGCGAATGGTCTTTTGCATAGACATTCAGCTGAAGATCCCAGTTGCGTGGCGTTGTGTCATCTGCAATCCATTCGCGATGAAATGAACCCTCTCCGACACGTGCGAGAACCAGAAAACGTCTTTTTCCAGACTGGAACCCTTCTTCGTTTTTCATCAGAAACTCCCGGCATCAGGAACGGAAGACGTTCCGAGGCTTCATCTCCTGAAACTAACGTATATTTAAACCGAAGCGGCTTACGAGAAATTATAGCAGAAACAGGAAGTATTCAGGTTATTCACATCACCGTGTTCCCGTCAGATTCCTCACAGAGTAAGAGAATCCTTTACAGGAAATACATTAGAAAATTGGAGACTGACCCTTCTTCAAAAACGGCCATGATGCGTCTTTTATTGATAAATCAATGACTTCCAGAGGCCATGCGATCCCTAGCAGTGGATCGTTATAGCGCAACCCTCCTTCCGCGCTGGGCGTATAGGCCGCACTCACAGGATAAAAAACCTCTGTATTATCAGTAAGCGTCTGAAATCCGTGAGCGAATCCGGGCGGAACGTACAGCATATGATGATTTTCTGCACTCAGGACAAAAGACTCGTGCTTCAGATAAGTCACGGAATCTCCACGAAGATCCACGATTATATCGGCAATACTGCCTCTGCTGCATCGTATGAGTTTGGCTTCGGCATGAACGCCACGTTGAAAATGAAGTCCCCGAACCGTGCCTTTATTTCGTGAAAATGACATATTATGTTGTATAAAATCGGAAATCAGACCATGTTGGGTGAATTCATCCCGACACATCATCCGGGCAAAAAAGCCACGATTATCCTCTATCAGTTGTGGCTCAATGATCATGGCATCTTTCAGCGTGGTTTC
Source organism: Drosophila baimaii (assembly GCA_018874675.1). Classification (NCBI taxonomy): domain Eukaryota; kingdom Metazoa; phylum Arthropoda; class Insecta; order Diptera; family Drosophilidae; genus Drosophila; species Drosophila baimaii. Next base: position 66,063 of record JAEIIU010046635.1, read on the forward strand.
ATGAAAGATCACAGGCATCCTCCATGATCGTTTCGCATGGCGCAAACTCCCTCTCCTGCTCGGCATAAAGGCGGTCGATGGTCCTTCCTTCCGGCAGATCAATATCTGCAAAGGTCAAGGGCCGATCACGAGGAACGTGTCTATTAACCATAGAACCTATGGCAAGACCGAGAGGAATAAGCTTTTCCGCTCTTATTGTTTCGATATTTTCAATCATTCCATAGACTTCGAAACCACCGAGCTCGGCAATTGTCTCGCCCGGGACCAGGTCTTTCTTGGCCAGCGCGATAACGCCGACAACCGGCCCATCCTGCGGCGCAAGTGTCGCGTCGCCGAACAAAACGGCGCGCGCCACAGACCCTGGAACTTCAAAATGACACAGATGAAACGGGGTGTAGAAGCAATAATAGAGACCCGGTCCCATCTTGTAATAATTCAGAAAATGACGCTGCTTTACGTCATCCATCGTCCCAAGCACAAAAACACCCGGCCCCGGCCGTGCCCCGATCACGTAATCGACCACTCCAGGTCCCCCCGCCGCAAGATGCGCGTCAAGAAGTGGAGAAAAGGCTTTTGCAACATCTTCCAGCGGCACCAACGGCGTATCAGGATTGCCACCAGAAAAATCGGGGCCAAGCATGCCGCGTTGGGCTACTTTCATACCTGTGCCATTGGCAATCACTGTCTGCTCAAAGGAGATCTTGGTTCCATCAGCAAAGGACGCCGCCATGGCAGGCTGCAGACCCCATTTTTCCGCAAAGGATATCTGCGTGTCCGGAGTGCGATAAGGATCGTATAGTCCCTTGATGCTACCGCACAAAACCGGACGCACACCGATCCCCTTCATGAAGCGAACCAGATTCATCATGACGCCCGGCTGGTCACCATCGCCTGCCGTATAGACGACGTTGACGAGGTCAGCTTTCTTTTTCAGAATAGGGCCAACCGTTCCATCAAGCTCCGCGTTCACCTGAATCAGATGTTTGCCGCCTTCGATCGCTGCCAGCGCTGCTCTGGCAGCGTATTCCATGGAACCAGTCGCCTCGATGATGGCATCGATTCCACTGGCCTGAGCCAGAAGCAGCGGATCGCTGGTGACTACCCGCTGCCCTGACGCAAAAGCATGTTCAAGCGAAGGAGCGTCCGGACACCACACCGGCTCAAGTCCCAGTTCTTCAAACAGGGCTTCACCATGGGCGCGTGTACGGTTGCAAACAGCCACTACGCGCATCCCGGGTGTGGCTGTTTCAATGGTGCGCGCGATGGCCTTCGCCTGCGTCCCCGCACCAATCAGGGCCACTGTCACTGGCCGCCCTTCAGCTTCGCGACGCTTCAATGCCGTATCGACAATAATCATGTTCCGGCTCCAGATTTATTACCATGAAGTTCTAGGACACAGTCGTTTTCGTCAGGACAATATCAATCAGACCAGACTTTCCACGGGGCAGCCCCCGTCGCCCATGTGGCTTCCAGAACCTGCTTGTCTCGCAGGGTGTCCATATTTTGCCAGTAACGATCATGCACAAAGCTCGACAACTTGCCTCGTTCGATCAACCGGCTCATCGGTTCCGCTTCCCATGTCGTCAGATCATCATCGATCAGATCGAGAACTTGTGGTTCGCATACGAAGAAACCGCCATTGATCAATCCACCATCACCGGCCCGCTTCTCACCAAAGCCACTTACGGACATCGCATTGTCGGTAAGCTCCAGCGCGCCAAAACGACCAGGCTGCACTACGGCTGTCAGCGTGCACCAGGCCGCACGCGACCGATGAAACGCCAAAAGATCAGCTATATTCACGTCACTTACACCGTCGCCGTAAGTGAGACAGAACGTGCTGTCCTCAAGATAACGACGCGCACGGAGAATGCGCCCACCTGTCAGGGATTCCAGTCCTGTATCCAGGACTGTGACGCGCCAGTTATCGGTCTGGGCGTCCAGCCAGCGCACATCTCCCGTGCCGAGGTCTATGGTGAAATCGCTGCGCGAATAGCGATAACGCATGAAATAATCTCGTATGAAATCGATACGATAACCGCCGAGAATGACAAAATCAGAGAACCCATAATGAGAATATATCTTCATGATATGCCAGAGTATTGGTCGTCCACCGATTTCAGCCATAGGCTTGGGGCGGACCATTGTCTCTTCACTGAGCCTTGTACCAAAACCACCAGCAAGAATTGCGACCTTCATCTATTTTTTCCTTTTTGCCGCAAAACATTTTTAAAGCGATTACCTTGAAGACAGAGCTGTTTTCAGTTAGTGACTATCAAGGGCAGGATATTCAAATTCAGTAATTACATCGGGGTTGCTCTTCGCATCGCCAGACGAGAGAACGATTAAGTCGTCCGGCAGCCATATGGTTCTCCAGAACTTTCAGTCGTATCAGACTTGAAACGCGAAATTCCTTGTCCTCAAAGCCCATCCCGACCAGACCGGATTTAAGATGAGAAATCGAATCCTCAAGAGTCATCCGGGGCTGGTGATTGGGCGCCAGTGACTTGTACAAACCGAAATCAACCTGATACGATCGGCTATCCACAGCTGAATTTGTGTTTATGTTTAGCGCTGTGCCCGGTAAGGCTTTGGCTACGGCCTCAGCAATCTGACGGACCTTATAATTCCGCTCATCGCTACCTACGTTCACGACCAGATAACGTCCTCCATTATCTGGCGAACGGCTCACCGCCCAGTCCACCGCTCGAGCCATATCGAGCGTGTCAATCAGCGGTCTCCAGGGCGTTCCATCCGAAAGAATGCTAATTTTTCCAGTAACCATCGCAGAAGCGACAAAGTCGTTCAGCACAAGATCCAGTCGAAGGCGATCCGACATACCACAGGCTGTAGCGAAACGCAGACAGGTGACTGTCATGGCGCTGTCAATCTGCTCCAGTGCTTTTTCCGCACCGATCTTGGATTGTGCATAAGTAGTGACCGGATTGAGCGGATCAATCTCCCTGCGGGGACCACCCTTGGCAATTCCATAAATACTGCAACTGGATGCAAAGACGAAGTGTTTTACACCGGCCGCAGATGCAGCCCGAGCCAGGGCTACCGTTGCATTTTGATTGATGTCGAGTGTGACATCCTGAAATCTGTCTCCCATGGGATCATTCGAAATTGCGGCAAGCTGGACGACAGCATCGTAACCAGCAAGCAATCCATCAGAAAAATCCCTGACATCTCCAAAAAACTGGGTATCGAGAGCTCTCTCGGGCAGACGCACAGCTCCTGTGAGGCAATGAGCAAAGTAAGCGTTGTCAAAACCATGTAATATACTTTGAGGCCGTGTCCGCCTTAACTGCGCCGAGATGGCAGGCCCCACGTAACCCATATTTCCGACGATCAGAACTCGCATGTTCGCCTTCTCTCACTCGTATAAAAAGAGCCAAATTTCAATCAGTTACATCAGAAGATCTGCATCCTTCCACCAGAATTATTAACCTCGTAGAAAAACATGCTTATGGCGACACATGAAAATTTACAAAAATTACTTTTGAAACAGGGATCTATAAAAGAAATATTTAAAATTATTATTTATAAGGAAAATAAAATTACTTTACAAAAACAAAAAATTGAAAATTATTTTCATATTACTAGAAAACATCATCAATTTCTGTCATATTTTATTTTCTCTTATGATTACCTCAGAAAGCGAATCCATATATTCTTCACCTTTACCTGTTTTTATTTATTTTTAAGAATAACCGGATATGCGGCTAAATTACACATAAAATAGGAAGCATGTCATCAAAAATGTAGCGAATAACACTATAGAGGGATATCGCACCGCATACTGAAACAGCATACAACTTATTAATTTTATTGAATAAAATTAATAAGTTAATTGATTTTAACAAATAATGAAACCCGTTTTTTGCAAAATTTATCAGATATTCAGCACGGATTCTTGTGATCACACTCTCTATTTCGTGATCGACCGACCACCTTATCGACATTCCTTTTTTAATATAATTACGCAACTGTAGGGTATAACGTCTGAATGAAATTGCTGTTCTTGTAGTGTGGACTGGCTATTCTTCTTTCTTTAAAAGAAAGGCGATCATGATGATGGCTGTGCATGACGCGATCCGTCATGAGCTTGCCTTTATTTGATCTCGTCTTTTTTGTAATAACACTTCGTCTGAAGACAATAATGATCGCTCGTATAGTGGGAATAGGAACATGCGTGCAGGCAAGAGCAATGCGACCCTTGCCGCGCATCCTATGGCTGCGGTTCCTGTGGCTATCGGATCGGTATCGTGGATTTCGCTGTGGGTGTTTTGAGGATCGCGCTTGCCGTCATACGACGCTCCCATGTGTATAGCGTTGTACAGGTTCTGCGCTGTGGGCTTACTGGTCATTGAGGGCTGGGACGTATTACGTAAAAAGCTTTTCACTCACGGATTGTTTTAACATCAAGCTTTGGATTTCTGAGGACTTCTGCCATCTTGGTCTTTATGTGGATGAACAATCACGATGGCAGGATTCAGCACTTGCCAGACTGATGACCAAAACAGGAATGTTCGAATCGACATTAAGAAAACAGTGCAGGATGGGATGACATGACGACAGACATCGCTATCGTTCGACTGTATATTACCTGTAAATATATAACCTTTTCTTATACTGGCATTCCCGTCTGTCGCGCCACCTGCCATCAGACTGAAAGGCATCTGAGAAACGATCTCTCTGCTGTGCGTGTCGCAACATGATAGTGTTCGGTCTGTCGAAGACGGGCGAGACCAGACCATGCCGTCATCAGCATCAGACCTTCGTCGTTGGAAGGAATGAGGCAAAAGTAATCCTGATAGCCCGCCGCAGTCGGGTTATACGGTTTGTCAGCCCATGATAGCTCATGATAGCTCATGATAGCTCATGATAGCTCATGATAGCTGCAGATATTTCGTCAGCGAACGAAAAAGATAGAAGCTTTCCGATGCTTCAACTGCTGCGCATGCTCGTCGCGCTCAGTATTTTCACGGGTCACTGGGGGGAACCCTATGTGGGGCGGTTGTGGCCTCAGGGACAGATCGCCATCGACATCTTTTTCATGATCGAAGGCTTTCTCGCAATGGGCTTTCTATCACAGCCCGCTGTTATCAGTATGAGCAAGTGGCAGATTATCGGCAGCCGCCTCGCTCATATCTATCCGGTTTACGCCATCGCACTCATAGTCAGCTTCTGTTCCTTCGCTCCGCAGGCACTCGCCAATACAGGAGGATGGACGATCACAAACTGGGTCGGCGCTTTCATTTCCGGTCTTGCCCTGCTGCCTTTCTTCTCCACGCTCGTTTACGGCTCGGTCTTCCCGCTCAATCCACCCAGCTGGGCCATCGTATTGGAGTTGTTCGGCTTTGCCCTTCTGGTCTGTTTACGGGTTCATGATGCTCCCAGACGGTTGTTCGTCCTATGGATTGGCGCGGCTTTCATCTACTTCACGCTGAGCATGATGTGGCGCGATCTCAATGCGGGCTGGGCGTCTGTGCATTACTGGGGTGGATGGCCGCGTATGATTCTGAGTTTCGCCGGTGGCGCGTGGTTGCGCCATCTGCACGGGGAGTATGGAGCACGCACCCCGAAAATCCATCCAGTCATCGTTCTCGCGCTATTCGTTGGCATGCACCTGCCGAAAATTCACCTCATCGGCGCGCCATTACTGGGCGTCGGCGTACCTGTGCTGGTGTGGCTGGGAGCTTCATGCCCGTGTCCCGCCTGGCTCGAAACCGTCGCAGCCTTTGCCAAAAGGAACACCCTCTCGATCTATCTGCTCGGCTATCCCGTCATGATGATCTGGCGATACGCCAATACCATCTTCATGGTGCCTCCTTCTTTCGCCGGAAGTTTCGCAGGACTTGTTCTGGTTCTTGGTAGTTTGCTGGTTGCAGGTATGGTTCTGACTTACATAATGAAGAACCTGACATTAGAGCGCGAAATTTGATGAAGCTTGTACTCCTGCTTGATCTGTAATGTTTTCTCCCTGTTTTTGGAGCGGAAAAAGATGGAATGCCTGAGTAACAGCCAGTAGGAACTGACAAGGGATTTTCTTCCGGGTCGTAAACGTCATGGCTCTTTCGCTGACGCTAGGTTCAGAACCCATTGATTTGATATAGAAAATCTACTTCAGGCTCTACGCGAAGACTGGAGATGAGTGACCTGTATTGGCTGACGGACGAGCAGATGGCGCCTCTTGAACCGTATTTCCCGAAAAGCCACGGGAAGCCTGCGTGGATGACCGCCACGTGCTGAGCGGGATCATCTTCGTCAACCGAAACGGCTTGCGATGACGTGACGCACTGAAGGCGGCATGAATACGAAGTTGCAGGCCGTGACCGACCGCAATGGGAGACCTCTGAGCTTTTTCATGACCGCAGGTCAGGTCAGCGATTACTCAGAGGGCCGCAGTTCTTCTCGACAGCCTGCCGAAGGCACAATGGCTGCTGGCGGATCGAGGCTACGACGCCGACTCTGGTTCCGTGATGCACTTCAGGCGAGAGGGATCAAACCTTGCATTCCGAGACAGAAATCCCGCGCTCGTCCCGTCACTTACGACAGGCCGCGCTATAAATCGCATCGAGATCATGTTCGGCAGGCTCAAGGACTGGAGGCGTGTCGCCACTCGCTACGGCAGATGTCCCACAGTCTTCTTCTCCGCCATCTGCCTCGCCGCAACCGTCATGTTCTGGCTATGAGTCCTGCGCCTAGTGCCGAAATGACCGCCGCCGGATATACCTGCACTTTCAATATCGATACGGTGAGCAGCCCAGACCCAGACGAAGTAACATTATGAAAAAACCTAAAAGGATCATCAAACGTCGTCCTTACGGTACAAAGCGCAAATCCTGTCAGATCAATCGCACAGATCGATGGATTTCCGTTGTGTCCAACGTGATATGGAGTGGGTTACACTTTTCTCCAAACGGCTTCGCGGTTCATTCGCCGCGTGATGTCACGCCCGGGTGGATCGGCGCGGCTGTCCGGAAAGCCCTTGAGGCAAGCGAATATCTGACGCCCCCAGCAGGGTCCGATCCCACCCCCCGTATTGCCATGGAAGCCCGCTCGAACGAGCGGCGTCTCGCTTTCTGGGAAGATCTTGCCAGCACCTATGGCTACAAAAATGTAGAAGCGAGCTGGAAAAAATTCGATGCTCTGTTTGTTTCCTGGTTTTACGAAACAGAACCGGATATCGAAATCCTTTCAAGCAAAAGCTCCAGAGTAGGAGCCCATTCGGCCTGGCCCAGCAATATGGACGAAGGCCGGGTGTTTCATGTGCCTTTCGACGCGTCAGATGCTGAAATCGGCGACATGGTGCTCAGGGCGTTCTCACGCTGTGAAGGCCCCGGCAAATCGACGGAGCCACTCTTTCCGTAAGAAACACTCTGAAAAATTCAAAGAGAGACTTTCATAAACGGAAATTTTTGAAAATCTCTTTTTGAACAACAGGATTTCAGGGAGAAACATTGGCTCCCAGAACCTTCAGAAACTGGGACAGCCACGCCGGATGGGCTGGCCACGCTGGAGCCGTCACCAGTTCCCCATCCGTAACCGCCTCCGTCACCGGAATATCGACATACGTCCCACCAGCCATCTCGACTTCAGGGCGGCAGGCTGGATAAGCCGAGACCTTGCGACCTTTCACAATTCCAGCCGCTGTGAGAATCTGGATGCCATGACAGATACAGGCAATCGGCCGATCTGAAAATTCTCTGACGATATCAAGAACTCTCTGATCAAGGCGCAGATATTCCGGCATCCGCCCACCCGGCACGATCAGGCCGACATAATCATCAAGAACAATCGTGTCGAAGTCTGCCGTCAGCTCGAAGTGATGACCGGGCTTCTCGCTGTAGGTCTGGGCCCCTTCAAAATCATGAATGGCCGTAATGACCTTGTCGCCTTTCTTCTTCCCCGGCGACACGACATCGACAGTGTAACCCACCATGGTCATAGCCTGATACGGCACCATGATTTCGTAATCTTCGACATAATCACCAGCAAGCATCAGAAGTTTGATATCATCGGCCATGTCATCGTTTCCTTTATCGTTCCTGAAGGCGGGGCATCAGCTCTACAAAATTGCAGGGCATGTGGCGGCTGTCGAGTTGGAACACCAGAATGTCGTCCCAGCCATCTTTCGCCGCTCCTGTCGAACCGGGAAGAGCGAACAGGTAGGTGCCCCGCGCAACGCCGGCCAGAGCGCGTGACTGGATCGTGGAGGTTCCGATCTTCTGATAGGACAGCATCCGGAACAGCTCACCAAAGCCTTCGATGCGTTTTTCCATGACGCGCTCGAACGCTTCGGGCGTGACATCACGACCGGTGACGCCGGTGCCACCGCTTGTAATCACCACATCAATCTGAGGATCAGCAATCCATTCTTCCAGACGCGCGACAATCCTGTCAGCATCATCGGGTTCAATCGATCGGGCCGCCAGCACATGCCCGGCAGCCTGAAGGCGATCGACAAGAATCTGGCCGGATTTGTCCGTTTCCAGAGTGCGTGTATCGGAGACCGTCATCACGGCAATCCGGACAGGCAGAAAGGGTTTTGTTGTATCAATGCGCGTCATGCGCACAGCATATCTTCAGAGAACGGCAGGGCGTCAACAACCACCCTGCCGTACCGGATCAGATGTAATGTTCCGCCAGTGGTGCGAAGCCGTTGAAACGGGTCGCGCAGTAGGTCGAAACATAGGCGCCGGTGCCCAGAAGCTCGACACGATCGCCGGACTCGAGGGCAAGCGGCAGTTCGTAGTGCGTCTTCTCGTACATGATGTCCGCACCATCACAGGTCGGACCAGCCAGAGCCACCGCCCCTGTCTGACCGCCATCACGCGGCGTGCGAATCGCGTAACGGATCGCCTCACCTTCCGTCTCGGCCAGACCACCGAAGCGGCCGATGTCGAGATAGACCCAGCGAGGGCCACCTTCGCGTCCGCGCTGGCTGACAAGCACGACTTCAGCCGAAACCACGCCAGCAGCACCGACAATAAAGCGGCCCGGCTCGATCAGCATTTCAGGCAGAGCGTTGCCGAAATGCTTTTTCATTGCCGTCGAGATCGCCTCGCCGAAATCGTCAATGTGCGGCACATCCTCGCGGTAACGGATGGGGAATCCTCCGCCAAGATTGACCATACGCAGATCGAGACCGGCTTCGGACAGATCGGACACCAAAGCAGCGACACGGCTGATCGCCATCTCGTAGCTACCGGTTTCAACCTGCTGACTTCCCACATGGAAAGACAGACCATACGGATCAAGACCAAGATCACGCGCCTTGAGCATCAGCTCACGAGCGCTTTCGACTGTCGTGCCAAATTTGCGGGACAGCGGCCATTCAGCGCCGTAATTGTCCACCAGAAGACGGCAATAAACCTTCGAGCCGGGCGCATGCCGGGCGAGCTTGTTCAGCTCTTCCTCGCAGTCAAAGACGAAGAGACGGACACCAGCGGCATAGGCAGCCTTGATGGCGCTGACCTTTTTCACGGTATTGCCGAAGGAAATGTCATCAGCGTCCGCGCCTGCGTTCAGGCACATCTCGACCTCTTCCCATGACGCAGCATCGAAGCTGGAACCAAGGGAGACCAGCCGGCTCAGGATCGCCTCGGCCGGATTGGCTTTCACGGCATAATAGATGCGGGCCAGAGGGAGCGCGACCTGAAGGGCGCGATAACGGTTTTCGACCTCATCGACATCGACGACGAGGCAAGGGGTGGCGGGAATATTTTCCGCAAGAAATTTAGAGATTTTGGGTGTCATCGCACCTATCCCTTGCTGGCCTGCCAGATAAGGAGCCATGGCAGGCTGTGTTGCGAAACGGTCTAACGGACCAGCGACCAAGACTGAATCCCGAAGGATCCCAGTTGCCAGAACGCTTGACGTCGTTGCGTAACCTCAGTGGGCCAGTGGCACGTGCGTTGCTGCGTGAGGGGGCATATGGGGCGTTTCATGCCCGAATGCAACAGATTTTTTTATTACACCGAAAAAACTGGAAAACCTCTTCTCTCTTCCTTTAAGACATTCAATAACTGTCTTTCACGAAACAGAAACTTTCGCAGTAGAATCTTCTGATTCTGGTGGGCTTTTCGTCCACCCACTCTCCGAGCGCCTCCTCAACTCAGGCGCGCCCTGCACCCCGATGATCGCTGCAGGCTTCACCGAACACAGTTTGAGGTTGACGACACCCTATGAGTTCCTCCCTGTCCAATGTTCCGCTTGAACCCCAGCTTGAAACGGCGACGTCTTCAGGCGATCCCGGTGCTGAACAGAAAGGCAAGCCCCACCTCCTGTCTTCCCCTTTCGCCCTGACCAAGGCGGACTGGAAAGCCGTCTGCAAATCGACGGTAACATCCATCATTGCCGGACCGACAACGCTGATTGCCGCAGGGTGCGCATTCTACGCCACTCTGGCGCTGTTTCCCGCCATCAGCACCCTGATTTCCATTTATGGACTCGCCTTTGACGTGCAGAGCGTCGCCACACAGCTGAATTCCATCAGACAACTGCTGCCACCCGCTGCTTTTTCGATCATTGAAAACAGGGTCAACGAACTCGTCTCGGTGCCTCACAGCTCCCTGACCATGAATCTGGCCATCTCGACATCCATCGCGCTCTGGTCCGCATCCGCAGGCATCAAATCCATTCTATCGGCCCTGAACATCGCCTATGGAACCACTGAAACACGCAGCTTCATCGCGTTTCAGGCGCTGGCTCTTGCATTGACGCTATCCGCGATTCTGGAAATCTGCCTTGGGGTGGCGATCATGGTCGCCGTTCCCATCCTGTTTCAGCTCCTGCCGGTCATCCTCCGGATTGATCCCCCTCCCGGCTCCATCGAACTGGGCGTCCGGCTGGCGGGACTCAGCATCATGGCCGTTCTGATCATCCTCGCCTACATGCTGCTCTACCGCGTCGGTCCGAGCGGTCATCACGCCAAATGGCGGTGGGTCATTCCGGGCGCCGTCGCCGCGACATTCATCTGGATTCTGGCGGCTTCCGGCTTTTCCTATTACGTCGCTAACATCGCGAGCTATGGCTCGACCTACGGACCTCTGGGCGCGGTCATCGCCATCATGATGTGGTTCTTTGTCAGCGCATGGGTGGTTCTGCTCGGTGCCGAATTCAACGCTGAACTGGAAGCCCGGGCGCAATCAACTACGCGGGAAATCCTGAGAGTCTGAGCCGGAACGCCCGGTCAGAACCTCAACAAAAAGGCCGGATACGCATAGGAGCGTGTCCGGCCTTTCATCAAAGAACTACAGATCCAAAAGAATGAGGCAGAGATTTACTCGGGCGCCTGCGCAACCTCGAGCGCCTCTTCTTCAGTCAGAGGGCTGACCGCCACATGCGCAACACCCTTGCGCAACATCCCCAGTTGCGCGGCGGCTGCGTGAGACAGATCAATCACGCGTCCACCTTTGTATGGACCACGATCATTGACTGTAACGACGATCTGTCGCCCGGTTTCCTCGGAGCGCACCAGAAGCTTGCTGCCAAGCGGCGCGGAAGGATGAGCGGCTGTCATTTTGGAAGGATCAAACTGCTCACCGGTCGCTGTGCCACGGTGCGCAAAACGACCGCCATACCAGCTCGCCATACCATGCTGGATATGATGTGCCAGCGACGTCGCTCCAGAGGCCCGTTTCGCAAGCGCTTCCTTTACCGACGCCGCCCAGCTTGTAGGAGCGGGCGATACGGAAAGGGCCGGATCATGCGTCTGCGTGGCCGCTCTGGCCTCGGCAACACCGACTGTCCATGACAGCGCCAGCATAGCGAAAAGCCCGGAGCCCTTTTTTCCACGCGAAGACAGCACGCATTCACCAGATTTCTGTTGAGACTACGGGCAGTAGAACCGATTTTTCTGAGAAATTCAACCCTGATAAACAGATCAGGGCATCGATCCGCCATAATTACAATGACCACAGACTGGCATGAAATGTTCCTGCAAAAATTTTTACTTCTGTAAAATCAACGCAAACCACACAAGTTACTACAGTAATTTACAAGACAAACCCGCAAGCGATGAATCTACACCAGTATTCCGCCATTTATTTTCCACAAAGAGATTACATTACGAAACATATCATACAAAAAATGACCACCGGACTCTTGGAGTTGAGGAAGGGGCGTGCTAACGGCGCGCAATTATGGAACGTCCCCTCATCTCCGTTCTCAACGGTCCCAACCTGAACATGCTCGGCCTCCGCCAGCCGGAGGTCTACGGCAGAACGACGCTTGACGACGTCGAGCAGCTCTGCGCGCAGAATGCGGAAAAGCTGGATGTCGGCATCGACTTCCGGCAGACCAATGGGGAAGGAGAGCTGATTTCCTGGGTGCAGGAGTGTCGGGGGCGTGCTCAGGGCATCATCATCAATCCGGCAGGCTACACACACACTTCCATCGCCCTGCTTGATGCGCTGCTGGCTGTCGATCTGCCGGTGATCGAGGTCCATATCTCCAATATCCATCGCCGTGAGCCATTCAGACATCATTCCTATGTGTCGCGCGCTGCGGTGGGCGTCATCTGTGGTCTGGGTGTACAGGGCTACGCGCTCGCACTTCAGGCAATGACCGACATTCTTTTGAACGAGGAAACGCAATGAGCCGACTGCTCGTAGACGCAGATGCCATACGGGCACTGGCCGATATCCTGACGGACACCGGACTGACCGAGATTGAAGTCGCCGAAAAGGACAGCCGTATCCGTGTTGTCCGCGCCGCTTCCACGGTCGCCACGGCGCCGGTTCAGGCGCAGGCCCCCGTCATTTCGGCTCCCGCAGTCGCTACGTCGCCGGTTGCAGCCGCGCCGGCCGACCTGTCCAAACACCCGGGCGCCGTTAACAGCCCGATGGTCGGGGTCGCCTATCTCAGCCCTGACCCGTCTTCTCCGCCGTTCGTCACGGACGGCCAGACCGTGACAGCCGGGCAGACCCTGATGCTGATCGAGGCGATGAAGACCTTCAACCAGATCAAGGCGCCAAAAGCCGGCACGATTAGGCAGATCCTCATCGCTTCCGGCGATCCCGTTGAATTCGGCCAGCCGCTCGTCATTATTGAATGATGTTTTCCAAAATTCTCATCGCCAATCGCGGCGAAATCGCACTGCGCGTCCTGCGGGCCTGCCGGGAAATGGGCATCCGCACGGTCGCGGTCCATTCAACCGCCGATGCGGACGCAATGCATGTGCGCCTCGCTGATGAAGCCGTCTGCATCGGACCACCCGCAGCCCGCGACTCCTATCTGAATGTAGCGGCGATTCTCTCCGCAGCGACGATCACAGGCGCTGAAGCCATCCATCCCGGCTACGGCTTCCTGTCGGAAAACGCCGATTTCGCCGAAACCGTTGAAGCGCATGGCCTCGCCTTCATCGGCCCGACCGCCGAACACATCCGCACCATGGGCGACAAGATCAGCGCCAAGACCACGATGGAAGCCCTTGGCGTTCCTCTGGTTCCGGGTTCGGACGGCGAACTGCTCAGCATCGACGAAGCCTACGAAGTTGCTGACCGTGTCGGCTATCCGGTCCTGATCAAGGCCGCCGCCGGTGGCGGTGGTCGCGGCATGAAGGTCGCCCAGACACGTGAGGAGCTTCCCGAGGCATGGAGCGTCGCCCGCACCGAGTCCCTCGCGGCCTTCGGTAATGACGCGGTCTACCTCGAGAAATATCTCGACAAGCCACGCCATATCGAGTTGCAGATTCTTGGCGATACGCACGGTAACGTCGTGCATTTCGGTGAGCGTGACTGCTCGCTTCAGCGTCGTCACCAGAAACTGCTGGAAGAGGCCGGCTCCCCTGCCCTCACCGCTGAAGAGCGTGACGCCATTGGCGCGACGGCGACCGCGGCTCTCTCCAAGATGGGCTACCGCAATGCGGGCACGCTGGAGTTCCTATATCAGGACGGACAGTTCTGCTTCATCGAGATGAACACCCGTCTTCAAGTCGAGCATCCGGTCACGGAAATGGTCTGTGACGTGGACCTCGTCCGCGAGCAGATCCGCATTGCTGCCGGTGAGCCGCTTGGCTACAGCCAGAAGGACATCACGTTCTCCGGTCATGCCATCGAGTGCCGCATCAATGCGGAAGACCCGGACACGTTCATCCCCAGCCCCGGCACAATTACGGTCTATCATCCGCCGGGTGGACTCGGCGTGCGCATCGACAGCGCCGTCTATGCCGGCTACCGCGTGCCGCCCTACTACGACAGCATGATCGCCAAGCTGATCGTCCATGCACCGACCCGCGAAGCCGCCATCGCCCGCATGAGCCGGGCGCTGGATGAACTGGTGGTCGAAGGTGTGAACACCGTCGTTCCCCTGCACCGCCGCATCCTTGCGGATCCGGAGTTCCAGAAGGGCGACTACACGATCCACTGGCTGGAAAACTTCACAGCCCGCGGAAAATAAAGGCAGGAGTGCAGCGTCCGACAGCAGGACGCTGCACCTTTGTTTCTACAGGCAGATTCAGAAAACCAGCATCTTTTCGCGTCCGGGTCATTCCCGGACTTTTTCCCGTTGCGGTTGCCACATCGCAACCACTTCACTAAGCACGCCGCCAACGACGCCTGACCGACGTTTTGCCAGACCGCCGTTTTGATGGACTCCTTCGCGAAAGACTCGACTTCGATGAGCCAGACCAGCCTGTTGCCTGTAAAGCGCGCCCTTCTCTCCGTCTCCGACAAGACCGGATTGATCGAACTGGGTCGCGCCCTTGTTGCTCAGGGAGCAGAAATCCTGTCCACCGGCGGTTCCGCAAAAGCCCTGCGCGATGCCGGACTGCCTGTCGTCGAAGTCTCCGACCATACCGGTTTTCCCGAAATCCTCGACGGGCGCGTCAAGACGCTGGTGCCGCAGATTCATGGCGGAATCCTCGGTCGTCGTGACCTTCCCGCCCATGTCGCCCAGATGGAAGAGCACAAGATCGCGCCGATCGACCTGGTCGCCGTCAATCTTTATCCGTTTGAGGCGACAGTCGCTTCCGGCGCTTCCGCCGACGACTGCATCGAGAACATCGATATCGGCGGTCCTGCCCTGATCCGCGCCGCCGCCAAGAACCACGGTCATGTCGCCGTGCTGACCAGCCCGGACCAGTATGGCGACATCATCGAGGCGCTTCAGGCTGGCGGCACAACGCTGGAAGCACGCCGTGCGCTGGCTGGCGCGGCCTACGCCCGCACGGCCGCCTACGATTCCGCTATCGCCGCATGGTTCGCCAAGGAGCGCCACGACACTTTCCCGGAACGCTTCACCCTGTCGGGCATGCGTCAGGAAGTCCTGCGTTATGGCGAGAACCCGCACCAGAAAGCGGCTTTCTATACCGACGGCAGCAACCGCCCCGGCGTGGCCACAGCGCGTCAGGTGCAGGGCAAGTCCCTGTCCTACAACAACCTCAACGACACGGACGCCGCTTTCGAAGCTGTCGCCGAGTTCAAGGAGCCGGCTGTCGTTATCGTCAAGCACGCCAATCCGTGCGGCGTGGCGACGGCCGCCAGCCTCAGCGCCGCATGGGACAGCGCCCTGCGCTGTGATCCGGTCTCAGCCTTTGGCGGTATCGTGGCCCTGAACGGCACGCTGGACGAAGAGACGGCGAAGAAGATTTCCACCATCTTCACGGAAGTCATTGTCGCTCCCGATGCGACCGAAGCGGCGCAGGCGGTTCTCGCCAGCAAGAAGAACCTTCGCCTCCTGCTGACCGGCGCTCTGCCCAGCCCCACTGAAGGCGGCGTGATCGTCCGTTCCGTTGCAGGCGGCTTCCTCGCCCAGACACGCGACAATGGCCGGATCGAAGAAAGCGCCCTGAAGGTTGTAACGAAGCGTGCGCCGACCGCCGAGGAGATGCGTGACCTCATCTTCGCCTTCCGTGTGGCCAAGCACGTCAAATCGAACGCCATCGTCTACGCCAAGGACGGTGCGACCGTCGGTGTAGGTGCGGGCCAGATGAGCCGGGTGGATTCCGCGCGTATCGCCGTCAGCAAAAGCCTTGAAGCTGCGAAAGCACTTGGCCAGTCCGAGCCGCTGACCCGTGGCAGCGTGGCGGCATCGGACGCTTTCTTCCCGTTCGCAGACGGTCTGGAGACCATTGTGGCCGCCGGCGCTACCGCCGTGATCCAGCCGGGCGGCTCCATTCGCGATGAGGAAGTCATTGCGGCCGCCGATAAAGCCGGAATCGCCATGGTGCTGACTGGTATGCGTCATTTCAGGCACTGATCCGCATACGAAAAGGCTTGTCCGGATACGTCACTCGTGGCGATATCCGGGCTTCTTTATGTTTCGCGCTTTTCCGGCCTGTTCGCTCCTTGGCTAACGGCCAGTGAACGATTGGACCAGTCATGCGCCACCTGTTTCGCCTTGCTGTCATCGCCGCCGCTTCCGCCGCGGCATTCAGCGTTTCTCCCGTTCTGGCAGCTTCATCATCAGCCGGAAGCGGACCCGTCTCGGTCTACGATCTCTCCGTGCTCCCCTCCTTCAGCGGCACTGTGGCACAGTATATCCCCTCGGCAGGCGGAGGTGTGACCGGCGTACTTCTCTCTGACGGCGTACAGGTTCTCGTTTCCCAGGATCTGTCATGGGATCTGCCCAGAATCGTCAAGCCGGGAGAAAAGATCAGCGGCACCGGGCTGAAAGGGAAAGCTCTTCCCATTATCCAGGCCTTTTCACTCACTGGTCCGCGCGGCAGCCGGTCGGAAGATGTCGGCATCGCCATGCCGCAGCATTCTCCTGAAATGGTGGCCGGACCGGACATCGTGGTGCATGGCGAAATTACTCATCCGCTCTACAACATTCAGGGTGTGCTGATCGGCGCCATCCTGAAGGATCATACGGTCATCCGCATACCGACCCGCGACGCCTCAAAGATCGCGACATGGCTGAAGCCGGGAGCCATGCTGTACGCAGCTGGACCGGGCGCTACGGGTGTCTATGGAACAGCGATCAACGCTCACCAGATCGGGCCGGACGCCCAGCAGCTGCTTTCCGTGACGGCGGACGATCTTCCACCTCCCGGTCCGCCGCCGGGTTCGCCGGGTTATGATCTGATCAAGTCGGCAGAAACGCACTGACAGACACTATACGGCGCGGGTTATCATGTTTTGCGTCACCCGCGACTGCAACAGCACCTTTCGGTTGTTGTCCGGGCCGCTCCAAACGCGGATCAATGCATTTGGTGGGGCCGTAATGTTTGCGCCCTGTTATTTGAAGCGTCTGGAGAGGGTATCCAGTTGGAATTCGACACCGGTGGCCCTGAACCTGTGGGGATAAATCACCTTTGCAAGCCTCAGCGCACAGATACCGACCTGTGCGGCGGTCCTTAGTGTGAAATCCAGCACTGGCCCCTCAGCCTGCAAATAAAACGTGCTAAAGTGGGTTTTCCCCGTCCTCTGTTCTTTCCATCTTCATATTGGCGGATAAACCACGCTGGTTCGGGTGAGCGCCGTAGTCAATGGTTCGCTCATAGAGCGCCGTGTAACTACTCCCAAGAGCGTTGTCAGCTTTTGTAATATGGTCCCTCACGTTGCCGTAAGTGAACTCCTTTCGAACGGCCTTCGTTGCGGCTGGACTTTCATGACGATTTATTTATCCAGCGTTTAAACCGTGCTTCATCGTCGCCAATATAAACAGCATAGCCACTTTGCTCGAGGCAGACGCGCAGCAGTGCTTGCGCCCCATGAAGTTGGCCCGCCATTATCGCACCGCACGCCGACAGATAGGCTGAGTGTTGAGGGGAGCAGGAAATTCATTGGTATAGCAGGGCGAGGATTGACGGCTCCGGCAAACAACTTACGGAACATCCCGTCAATGGTAACGAGGTCAACAGCTTCCCGACGTCTATTGGAAAAGATCGCCAACTGGTTATCCCGGCAAACGTCGAGATATTGCGTAAGCGGGTCGTTTCCCCAGCCGGTGGGCAACAAACAGTTACGTGTAATCATGAGCAATGATTACCACAGGGCCGGGAATACGTATCTCTTTGCCGAACACTCCCGGCAAAGACTACTTACGAACAAACGTCCAGTACATCGGCTGGCGTCCAGCCCGGATCGCCTTCGCCTCATAGCGCGTCGGAGGCCAGCCTTCCGGCCGCTCAAGCGCCGGTGGGGCCGTCACAAAGAAATCCTGATTGCCCATGACCTCTTCGACCCACGCCTGATAGGTCGGATCATCACTGGCCACACGCCAGATCGCGCCGGGCTTCAGGGCACGCGCGACAAACGGCAGGTTGCCGGGATGGACGAAGCGACGCTTGGCATGACGTTTTTTCGGCCACGGGTCCGGAAACATCAGAAACATCCGGTCAAGCGAGGCTTCCGGCAGATTCTGCAAAAGCAGGCGCGCATCATCGTTCCACAGACGCAGAAGAGGAGGCACCGGCGAGGTTCCCTCCTCGCGGGATGGGAACAACGGCGCGAGAAGCGAACAGAGGCCGTTCTCGAACACTTCCGAGGCGATGTAGCCAACAGAGGGATGCATTTCGATCTGGGAGAGAACATGCTCTCCTCCACCGAAACCGACTTCCAGCCAGACCTGCTCAGGCCGGGTATCGAAGGCCGATTTCGGATCGGAGGCTTTGTCTTCCGGAAACCTTATCCGGGGCAGCGCCTCATCAATCAGGCGCTGCTGGCGGTCACGCAGCGGATGGCCGCGCTGACGCCCATAGAGACGCTGAGCTGGTGGCTTCAAAGTGGAAGCGGTCTTCTCCTCACTCTCATGCGGAGTAACCGCGCCACTCTCTTCACCCACCACACTCATCGTCCTGCTTTCAGCGGTTGAAAGCGTTACGCAGCGCGTCGACGAGGTCCGTGCGCTCCCACGGGAACGTGTCACGGGCTTCGTCCGGCGTGCGGCCGAAGTGACCGTACGCGGATGTTTCCGTGTAGATCGGACGGTTCAGACGCAGGTGCTGACGGATGCCACGCGGAGAGAGGTTCATCACCTCGCGCAGAACCTTCACCAGCTTTGCCTCATCGATATCCTTGCCTGTGCCGTCGAAATCGACATAGACCGACAGCGGATGCGACACGCCGATGGCGTAGGACAGCTGAAGCGTGCAGCGATCGGCAAGACCGGCTGCGACAACGTTCTTTGCCAGATAGCGGGCGGCATAGGCTGCGGAACGGTCAACCTTTGTCGGATCCTTGCCGGAGAATGCGCCACCACCGTGAGGAGCCGCACCGCCGTACGTATCGACGATGATCTTGCGGCCTGTCAGACCGGCGTCGCCATCCGGACCACCGATCACGAAGATGCCGGTCGGGTTGACGTAGAATTCCTTATCGGCGGGCATCCAGCCTTCCGGCAGCACGTCCTTGACGATGTTGTGCAGTTCGTTGCGGATGACGTTCTGGTCCACGCCTTCGTCATGCTGCGTCGAGATGACGACGGACGTCGCCTCGACCGGCTTGCCGTTGAGGTAACGCAGGGTCACCTGGCTCTTGGCGTCCGGCTGGAGGCCTTTCGCACGCGGATCGCCAGCGCGACGCAGGTCACGCATCGTTTTGAGGATCTTGTGGGAGTAGTACAGCGGCGCCGGCATCAGCGTCTCGGTCTCGTTGGTCGCGAAACCGAACATGATGCCCTGATCGCCCGCACCTTCGTCCTTCTCGCCTGCGCTATCGACGCCGACGGCAATATCGGCGGACTGCGCGTGCAGGTAGTTGCTGATTTCAGCATTCTTCCAGGAGAAGCCCGCCTGATCGTACCCGATGTCACGGATCGCTTCACGAGCGGCCTCGATCAGACCTTCCGACGTGATGGACGACGGACCGCGGACTTCACCGGCAAGAACGACGCGGTTGGTGGTCACCAGCGTTTCGCAGGCAACGCGCGCTTCCGGGTCTGCTGTCAGATAAGCATCCAGAACCGTATCGCTGATCCGGTCCGCCACTTTGTCGGGATGGCCTTCGGACACCGATTCCGAGGTAAACAGGAACTCGCCTTGCTTGAGCATGATTGTGCCGACTGCCTCGCTATAGGGTGAAAGTTTCGCGTTTTGCGAAGATCTCGATATGAGAGTTTGTCGTTTGGCGGATGAAGGCGGCGGGGTCAAGTTGCAAGACCCACCCGACCCTCATCCAAAAAAGGC
Organism: Drosophila baimaii; assembly: GCA_018874675.1. Classification (NCBI taxonomy): domain Eukaryota; kingdom Metazoa; phylum Arthropoda; class Insecta; order Diptera; family Drosophilidae; genus Drosophila; species Drosophila baimaii. Next base: position 86,143 of record JAEIIU010046635.1, read on the forward strand.
GTCCCGGGACCTCAGGAGAGGCCAAGAACGTCTTCCATATTGTAAAGACCGGGTATTTTCCCGCTGACCCACTCGGCGGCCTGCACCGCGCCGTCCGCAAAAACCCGGCGGTCGAAAGCACGATGGCCAAGAGTGATCTGCTCGGTGGCGGACGTGAACAGCAGTTCGTGCTCACCCACGATCTGCCCCCCACGCAATGCAGCAAAGCCGATTTCACCCGTCTTGCGCGCTCCACACTGACCTTCCCGGACAGGAGCCCGCACATCGGACAGCTTCACCCCACGCCCCTGCGCCACCGCTTCCCCAATGGCCAGAGCCGTTCCTGAGGGCGCATCGACTTTCTGACGGTGATGCATCTCGACAATTTCCGCATCGAACCGTTCTGCTGAAAGCGCCATGCCCATTTCCCGAGCCAGTCTGAGCATCAGTGTGACACCGGCTGAGAAATTCGCCGCCTGCACCACGGCAATGGACTGCGCGGCGTCATCCACGGCGCGCTGATCACTCTCCGAAAGACCTGTCGTGCCGAGGATCCACGCAACGCCTGCGTTCTTCAGTGCTTTGGCGTGATCAATCACTGTGGAGACATGCGTGAAGTCGATCACCACGTCAGAGATTTCTGTAAGCTGAGCCATATCCGTACAGAGCGTGATCGAGCCGTCTCGGGTCAGTTCGGCCATGCGGAGTGTGATCGAACCGTCCCGAGTCAGTTTGGCCATGCTGAGCGCGACTGCTCTCGGATCACGACCACGACATGTGCCGCCGACGACCAGACAGCCGGCGTCGAGTGCGCTCCGCACCAGCCCCTGCCCCATCCGCCCTGAAAGGCCTGCAATCCCGACACGCAAGGGAGTGGAAGTCATCACCGCACCACACTTCTGTTGTTGTTCATCGCGCTGCTATGCCATTTTCGGCAGGGTCACCATCGACTGTTCCAGCGTTTCCCTACGCCGTTTGAAATCCCAATTCAACGTGCCCGCAGACAGACGCCCTCATAGATAGGGCGAAAACAGCCGCATCGCGGCATCCCGCAGTTTGACCGGCAGAATACGTTCATCAAGATCATGATGCGTCAGACGACCGCGCCGGTGGCTGCATATGAAGTCGTCGATCTTCTCCGCAAAGCCGGTCTGATAACTTTCCACATTGATTTCGAAATTGAGTCGAAGACTTCTGGTGTCGAAATTCGAACTCCCGACAAAAGCCCATTCCCTATCCACCACCATCAGTTTGGCATGGTTGAAGGGAGGACCGCTGAGCCAGACACGACAACCAGCGTCCAGCATCGGGTGGATATCGGCCCGGCACGCCCAGTCCATGATGCGATGATTGCTCTGCCGGGGAACGATGATCTCGACCTGCACTCCCCGCAATGCGGCCAGAGCGAGTTCGGACTGGAGGCGTGTGCCGGGAAGAAAATAGGGCGTCATCAACCGCACGCTGTGGCGCGCCAGGGTGATGGCCTGCAAAGCCGTGTATTCGATCTTTTCAAGATCGGTGTCCGGTCCGGCCGTCACCACCCGAAGCAGTTCATCTCCTGCTTCCGCAAGCGGCGGGAACCACGTCTTTCCAGCCAGTTCTTCCCCACAGGTGAACGACCAGTCCCATGCAAAAGCCTCGGCCAGTTGTCTGACCACAGGCCCACGCACACGAAAATGCATATCGCCGACACGCTTATTGATGTCGGTTTTACCGCAATTCTCATCACCGACGTTGAGCCCGCCGAGAAAGCCGGTCGTTCCATCCGTGACCAGAATTTTGCGATGGTTACGGAGATTGATGAACGGCATGCGCCATGGCAGCACGGAATGAAGAAAACGCTCACAGGGCACGCCGGCATCCCGCAATGCTCTCGCCGCAGGACATACGAAATATCCTGCACCTACGCCGTCAAGCAGGATCCGCACGGCGACACCACGTCTATGAGCATCAATCAGGGCTGATACAAATATTTTTCCAATCTGATCGTACCTGAAAATATAGGACGACAGCATGATGCTCGATTCAGCCTGACGAATCGCCTCCAGCATGACCGGGTAGGCATTGTCGCCGTCAATCAGGATCTCAAGGTGATTGCCCCCGAGTAGCGGACGGCCGCTAATCCGCCCAACCATGCGCGAGAGCAGTCTGAAAGACCCGGTGACTCCCCTGCTCCACCTGACTGCCGGATCTGTCCCGCTTTCCTGTGGATTGCGGGCCTGCACCAGCTTTCTCGCCAGACGGTGTACACGGTTGATGCCAAAGAAAAGATAAAGACAAACCCCGAAAAACGGCACTACGAGCACCGTTCCTATCCATCCGATCGCCGCAGACGTATCCCTTTTTGTCAGGAGGATATGACCTGCAGCTATCATGGCCACAGCACAGTGACTGGCCAGGAAACCATCCAGCAGAAGTGTTGTAGCGGTCGGCAGGATTATCTCTCTCCGTTTCAATATCTGTTTAAGGAAATTCTTACCTTACCGGGCGAGACTTCGGAGCATGCAAATGCAAAGACACGCAATCATGCCTCGGCAGCCTGAACGTGGCCGCACTGCCTGGCGGAATGGCGTGCAGGCTGAGCACATCGCCGAGCAGGCGCTCCTTTCACACGCATGGCGGATTCTCCTGCGTCGCGCCCGTACTCCCTTGGGTGAAATTGATCTTGTTGCGCTCAAAAACGGACAGCTGAGTTTTATCGAGGTCAAGAAGCGCACAACATATGCCCGCGCCGCCGAAGCAATCAGCGAACGACAGCGTCATCGGATCATGAACGCAGCGGAATTCCTCCTCGCCACGCATCCTGAATGGATTTACGACACGGTCGTATTCGATGTCATTCTCGTGGATGAAACCGGCGCTCCCAGAAGAATTCGGAACGCTTTCTGGCAGAGCTGAATCTGTCAGGAAGACAGATCGATCAACAGACAGACTGGAAAGCCGTTCATCAAATCGCCTGATGGCCTATAAGGGAAATTCAATCAGACATTCTTGATAAACAAAAAGCCACCCGACGTCGTCAGATGGCTTTCCAATTCATATCGAGGAGAAAACGTCAGGTGCGATTGCGCACATGGCCAGAATGAGACGCTTTCTTCACGACATGGAACGACACAAGGTGAACCATGGGATGGGCTGACTGCGCACGCGACGCCAGAACAGTACGTCCACGCGATGAAGTGGCAGCAGCGCGATGTGCCACTGCATGGTGCACGACCGGGTGATAGACAGGCACGGCCGTCAGAGACTCGAGGGTCAGCTTACTAGCTTCGTAATCGGAAATGACACGTTCGGCATGAGCCGATTTGACGTGAGTGACCGCAACAACCGCAGAAACACCTGCCGTGATAATCGTCAGCTTCCGCAGTATCGTCCTGATCATTTCCATCCCCGGATTTCGTTTCTCCATGCGAGTATACGTCATTGCGTGACGCTCACAACCCGCTGATTGTCTCTAAAAGGGGTAAATTACTATTTCATTTCTATCGTTCACGGGATGTGGAAACGATATATACTTTTCAAAAAGAACAAACCAAAAACAGAAACCCGCAATATCGTGGCGAACCGATATTGCGGGCGGAAAACCTCACGCAGCAGCGGAGGCGATTCCCTTTTCCTTGAGCAGCGTCTGCAGCTCGCCGGACTGGGCCATTTCCATGATGATGTCGCAGCCGCCGATGAACTCGCCCTTGACGTAGAGCTGCGGAATGGTGGGCCAGTCAGAGAAGATCTTGATGCCTTCGCGCATCTCAGGATCAGCCAGAACATTCTCGGCCTTGAACGGCACGCCGAGGTGGTTCAGCACCTGCACGACACGGGCGGAGAACCCGCACTGCGGGAAGTCCGGTGTGCCCTTCATGAACAGCATGACGGGGTTTTCTTCAACAAGCGCCTGAATGCGCTGACCGACAGGGGTGGACATCTCTGCTTACTCCATTTTCCGGACAGGCCCGCATCAACTGCGGAAACTGCCCGGTTTCATTCAGAAAATCGGGGTCATCAGGGGGCTGACGTCTTGAGTGCAAGCGCGTGCAGCGTCCCGCCCATATGCCCTTCAAGAGCATTATAGACTAGCTTGTGCTGTTTCACCCGTGGCAATCCACGAAAGGCTTCACTGACGACAGTGCAGGCGTAATGATCGCCGTCGCCCGCCAGATCGTCGATGCTCACTTTTGCGTCAGGAAACGCCTTGAGGATGTAGGCCTCGATATCTGTCGCACTCATGGCCATGACCATTCTCCTTTGCTGCCGGTTTCCCGGACCAAAACGTCGCTCAGCGATCCATCAGGGCGGGGAAGAACGCTTCATGCGCTACATTCATACGCGCCGCAGACACTCTTGCCCCGCTGGGAAGAACCAGACAGTCGCCACCGATGGCTGCCGCCACCCGTGCCGGAACGCCAGCCTTTTCCGCCGCGGCAAAGAACGCTTTGCCGTCACCTTCAACCGCAACCAGATAGCGGGCCTGATCCTCGCCGAACCAGAACGCCTCCGGACGCATGCCCGACTGCGGCGGCTCAAGCGTGCAGCCATTGCCGGTCGCCATGACCATCTCGGCGGCGGCGATCAGAATACCGCCATCCGAGACGTCGTGACAGGCTTTCACCGCACCTGCTGCAATCTGCTCCCGCACGAAGTCGCCATTGCGACGCTCGGCGGCCAGATCGACATCCGGCGAATCACCTGTTTCGCGGCCAAGGATTTCCCGCAGCCAGAGAGACTGGCCGAGGTGGCCTTTCGTCTCGCCCACGAGGATCAGCGTGCCATTCTCAGGCATGCCGAGACCGACATTCTTCGTGACATCGTCCAGAACACCCAGACCACCGAGGGCCGGGGTCGGCAGGATGGCCGATGTGGTGCCGTCCGGATTGCGGGTCTCGTTGTAGAGCGAGACGTTACCGCTCACGATCGGAAAGTCGAGCGCACGGCAGGCTTCACCGATACCTTCGATGGCGCCGACGAACTGCGCCATGATCTCAGGCTTTTCGGGGTTGCCGAAGTTCAGATTGTCCGTCACGGCGAGCGGACGTGCGCCTGTCGCCGTAATGTTGCGCCATGTCTCGGCAACCGCCTGTGCTCCACCCTTCTTCGGATTGGCGCGGCAATAACGCGGCGTGCAGTCCGTGGTCAGCGCCAGACCGATGGACGTGTCCTCGACCTTGACGATGGCCGCATCAGCACCACCCGGACGACGGACAGTCTGTCCACCGACCGTGCTGTCATACTGGTTCCAGATCCATGCACGGGACGCAACATCCGGGCAGCCAACCAGACGGATAAGCGTCTGTTCCAGACCGAGCGGATCATGGATGTCACCAACCGGCTCCGGCGCAGGTAAAGGTGCGGTGGGACGGTCGTAGATCGGAGCCTGCTCCGCCAATGGGTCCAGCGGAATCTCGGCTTCGATCTGCCCTTTGTGGCGCACGACGATGTTGCCGGTGTCGGTCAGATGACCGATGACCGCGAAATCCAGTTCCCACTTCTCGAAGATCGCGCGGGCGACCTCGGTGCGTTCCGGCTTGATGACGATGAGCATGCGCTCCTGACTCTCGGAGAGCATCATCTCATAGGCCGTCATGTTCGGCTCGCGCTGCGGAACGGCGTCGAGGTCAAGATCGATGCCGACACCGCCCTTGCCCGCCATTTCGACGGACGAGGACGTCAGACCGGCAGCGCCCATGTCCTGAATGGCGACGATCGCATCCGTCGCCATCAGCTCGAGGCATGCCTCGATCAGCAGCTTCTCAACGAACGGGTCACCGACCTGCACGGTCGGGCGCTTGGCCAGTGCATTCTCGTCGAACTCGGCGGAGGACATGGTCGCGCCGTGGATACCATCGCGGCCCGTCTTAGAACCGACATACACCACCGGATTACCGATACCCGCCGCAGCCGACAGGAAGATCTTGTCCTGATGGGCGACACCGACCGTCATGGCGTTGACCAGCGGGTTGCCGTCATAGGCCGGATGGAAGTTCACTTCCCCGCCAACCGTCGGAACACCGACGCAGTTGCCGTAACCACCGATACCGCGCACCACACCGTCCACGATCTGACGTGTGCGGGGTGTTTCCGGCGAACCGAAACGCAGGGCGTTCAGGTTGGCGACCGGACGCGCGCCCATGGTGAACACGTCACGCAGGATGCCGCCGACGCCAGTCGCCGCGCCCTGATAGGGCTCGATGAAGGACGGGTGGTTGTGGCTCTCCATCTTGAAGATGGCGGCCAGTCCCTGCCCGATATCGACCACGCCTGCGTTCTCGCCGGGACCGTGGATGACCCACGGCGCCGTGGTCGGCAGCGTCCGCAGCCACTTGCGGGATGACTTGTAGGAACAGTGCTCGGACCACATGACCGAGAACACACCCAGCTCCGTCAGGCTCGGCGTGCGCCCCATGATGGCGAGGACGCGATTATATTCTTCAGCCGACAGGCCGAATTCGCGGGCCAGATCGGCGTTAACCGCTTTCTGCTTGCTGCTCATCGGACAAGCGCCTCCACCAGACTGTCGAACAGGGGCTTGCCGTCTTCACCACCCATCAGCGGATCAACCAGATCTTCCGGATGTGGCATCATGCCACAGATGCGGGAGTTGGCGCTCAGGATACCGGCGATGGCGTCGAGGCTGCCGTTCGGGTTGCTGTCGCGATCAGCGGCGTCCACCTTGCCGTTCGACGCAGAGTAGCGGAACGCCACACGGTTCTCGCCCTGAAGCGCCTTCAGCGTCTCGGCGTCCGCGACATAGTTGCCGTCACCATGGGCGAGCGGCGTGCGGAACACATCGCCTTTCTTCCAGCGACGGGTAAACGGCGTCTCGGCGTTCTCGACGCGAAGATGGCAGTCCTGCGACAGGAAGCGCAGACCAGCATTCCGCAGCAGCGCGCCCGGCAGAAGGCCGGTTTCCGTCAGAATCTGGAAGCCGTTGCAGACGCCCAGGATGTGACCACCCTTTTCAGCGAACGCACGGACTTCCCGCATGATCGGTGAGTGCGCGGCCATCGCGCCACAGCGAAGGTAATCGCCATAGCTGAAGCCGCCCGGCAGCACGACGAGATCAAGCTCGGGAAGCTCGGTGTCCCGGTGCCAGAGGATTTTCGGAGCGTGACCGGTAACCGCCTTCAGGGCGATCGCCATGTCGCGCTCCCGGTTGGTCCCCGGAAAAACGACGATACCGGCTTTCATTTCTTCTGTTCCGCAGGCTTGGAGGAAGCAGCACAAGGATAGGAATCATGCAGAGCCATGAACACGCCCTCACCCACCGGTTTCTGCAGCACATCCTTGTGCGCTTTCAGCCAAGTGATGACATTGTTGCGCATGGCGGCGCTTGTTTCCGTGGCGGGAACGCAGAACCCGGCGGGAGCGTTCGGATCGCCCTGATTGCGATCATTGATCTTTGAGAGCGTTCCGGCGTCCGCGAGCCCGGAAATATAGGCGTCACACACGGACGCGCCGGCAGGGCGGGTGCAGATGCGACCGAAGTTTCCTGCCGTCATCGGCGAGACGCGCTGCGCCATGGCGGCGTCGGCGGCGAACAGACCGGAAGCGAGGAGAAGAGCGGACGAAACAACGGAAAAGCGGCTCATTTCACCACCTCAACGACAAAGTCCTCGATCACTTCATTGGCGAGAAGCTGCTTCGCCATCTCGGTGGCGCGCGCCTCGACCTTGGCGGCGTCCGAGCCATCGACATCCAGCTCAATCACCTTGCCGACCCGGACTTCCTTCACTTCCGGAAACTCCAGAACATGAAGGGCGTGGCCAATGGCCTTCCCCTGTGGGTCAAGCACACCCTCTTTCAGAGAAACAGTCACGCGAACCTTCATACCGCCCTCCGGCCTTCTGGCCTTAACTCTTTCAAACACACCCTGAACGGCGTGTTCACTGCATTGTTTCAGAACCTTTGAGATCGCCATTCCCGGCCTCGGGCAGAATGCCGAGACGACGGGCGACTTCCTGATAGGCTTCCTCGACCTGACCCATATCCCGACGGAAACGGTCCTTGTCGAGTTTCTCGTTTGTCTTGGAGTCCCACAGGCGGCAGTTATCGGGAGAAATCTCATCCGCAAGGATGATGCGCATCTCCTCGCCTTCCCAGAGACGTCCGAACTCCAGCTTGAAATCGACCAGTGAAATCCCGACGCCGGCGAACAGCCCCATCAGGAAATCATTCACACGCAGCGACATGGCGACCATGTCATCCAGATCATGCGGGCTGGCCCAGCCGAACGCCGTGATGTGCTCCTCAGCCACCATCGGATCACCGAGAGCATCGTTCTTGTAATAATACTCGACGATCGAACGCGGAAGACGCGTGCCTTCCGGAATACCCAGACGCTTGGCGATACTGCCTGCGGCGATGTTCCGGATCACGATCTCCAGTGGAATGATCTCCACCTCACGGATCAACTGCTCCCGCATGTTGATCCGGCGGATGAAGTGCGTCGGAATACCGATCTCCTGTAACCGCAGCATGATGTATTCACTGATGCGGTTGTTCAGGACACCCTTGCCGGTGATGATGCCATGTTTCGCGCCATTCCCTGCCGTGGCGTCGTCCTTGAAATACTGCACGAGGGTTCCGGGTTCCGGCCCTTCAAACAGGATCTTGGCTTTACCTTCATACAGCTGGCGGCGGCGGGCCATGGTCGTTCTTGCTCACTCTCGGCTTGCGGGAAGACTGAAACAGACCCACCCGCAGTTTTCCGGCCCAACACAGGCCTCCTGCGGCTGCCTCTTAGCAGCCTTCGAAGCGAGATGATACTGTCGGGTTGGAGAAACGCACGCGGGTACTGCCGCACTGAAGACATGCTCCAGAATTAAACATACATATTAGATACATGTTTTTTCGTCGAAAACCCGGCAAAAAAGCACTTAATCCGCTCAAAAAACCGAAAAACCCGTTCGATCATCCTGAGTGATGGATCGTATAACCCTGCACGGCACCCCCGCCGCGATGACGCCGGCAGGAATATCCTTCGTCACAACACTTCCTGATCCGATAATGCTGTTATCGCCGATCGTGACGCCGGGATTGATATGAACCCCGGCCCCGATCCAGACGCGATTTCCAATCGTCACAGGCCGAGCGTAACAGGCCCCGGCGGCGCGTTCATCGGGGTCAATGGCATGATTGGCCGTGTAAATACCGACCCGGGGACCAAACAGCACGCTGTCGCCAATGGATACCGTCGCGGCATCAAGAATGATGCAGTCGAAGTTGGCGTAGAATTTTTCACCGACGGAAATATTGAAGCCAAACTCGCACCGGAAGCGGGGCTCGAAATGGGCTCCGTTGCCCACATGATGCAGGAGGGTTCGCAGGAGTTGCTCACGCTCCCCCTGCGGACGACCGAAACTGTCGTTGTAACGGTCAGAAAGATGGACGGCCCGCGCCCGGGCTTCAACCAGTTCGGGCGTCAGGTCATTGTAACAGGAACCCGTCAGCATGTGCTGACGCTGTGCGATCAGATTCATCTGTAACCGTCCCTATTACACTTTATAAAAGTCCGCCGTCTTTCCCAAAAGTACAACCACTTTGTCAGGAAAGACGGTTCAGGATCAATCAGGCCTGCGGACCAGCCTCACCGAAGATCAACTTGTAGCGCTCATCAACGGCTTTCAGGTGCGAGCGGCTGTCCATGGCGGCGTCCAGCACTTCCGGCGCGATCCGACCGGCGATTTCCGGATCGGCGTCCAGATTCTCGCGGAAGGTCCTGAAGCCCGGCTTGCCGAGTTTGGTCCACGTCTCCATCGCGCAACGCTGCACGATGCGGTAGGCGTCCTCACGCAGCACACCTGCGCGTGCCAGAGCAAGCAGCACTTCACCAGAATGAACGACGCCGCCGAGGCTTTCGATGTTGGCTGCCATCTGGTCCGGATAGACCAGCAGCTTGTCCATCATGCCCGCCAGACGGGCCAGCGCGAAGTCGAGACCGATGGTCGCATCCGGGCAGATGTTACGCTCGACCGAGGAGTGGCTGATGTCGCGCTCATGCCACAGCGCCACGTTCTCCAGCGCTGGAATGACGGCGGCACGCACCAGACGAGCCAGACCTGTCAGGTTCTCGGACAGGACCGGATTCCGCTTGTGCGGCATCGCGGACGAACCCTTCTGACCCTTGTGGAAGAACTCTTCCGCCTCACGCACTTCCGAACGCTGGAGATGACGCACTTCCGTGGCCAGACGCTCGATGCCACTGGCGATGACGGCCAGCGCGCAGAAATAGGCCGCATGACGGTCACGGGGAATGACCTGTGTGGAAACCGGCTCCGCCTTCAGGCCCAGCTTTTCGGCCACATAGGCTTCAACGCGCGGATCGAGATGCGCGAACGTGCCGACAGCGCCCGAGATGGCGCAGGTGGCGATCTCGGCGCGAGCCGTTTCCAGACGCTTCCTATTGCGGTCGAACTCGGCGTAATGCCCCGCCATCTTGAGACCGAACGAGGTCGGCTCGGCGTGGATACCGTGGCTGCGGCCAATGGTCAGCGTGTATTTGTGCTCGAAAGCCTGCTTCTTCAGCGCCGCCAGAACCGTATCGAGGTCGGTGAGCAGAAGGTCGGTCGCCTGCGTAAGCTGGACCGAGAGGCAGGTATCGAGCACGTCTGAAGACGTCATACCGAGATGCACGAAACGGCTGTCCGGGCCGATCTTTTCCGCGAGCCAAGTCAGGAAGGCGATCACATCATGACGGGTCTCGGCTTCGATAGCGTCGATGCGGTCGAGATCGGCCTGCGAGAACGCGGCCATTGCGGCGTCGCCCTTCTCGCGGATGGTGCGGGCGGATTCCTTGGGGATCTCGCCCAGTTCAGCCATCGCCTCGCATGCCAGCGCCTCGATTTCGAACCAGATCCGATAGCGATTTTCGGGGGCCCAGATAGCCAGCATTGCGGGTCGTGTGTAGCGAGGCACCATGGGCGCGTTTCCTCTTTCTGCTCAAAATCAGGCTGCTACGAGCCTCATCACCGCGACCATTGGGGAGCATCAGAACGTCATGAAGCGCTCTCGCACCCTGACAGAACGGCTATTCCCCTTATGGTCTTTTGAGCGTCCTAGAACATTTCGGCTGGCGACGGAATGGCCTCAGCCATTCTATCCGGGTTTTCTGCCGTTTTGAGGCGCCTGTGGAGCCGAGTGTTATAAAAACATTCCAGATTTTATGTTTCTTCGCCCCGATGGATGAGAGCATAAAGGATGTCCGTCCCTTACACTCCCCTTCCCCGCAATCTACCTGCTACAGATCGAAACGTGCGCTCAGTGTCACAGTACGTGGCGCGCCGGGAAACAGATTCCGGTTCCCCCTGCTCAGCCAGTACCGAACATTACCAACATTCTCGACCGCCGCCCGAAACACCATCGGATGCCCCCCGACATTCACGGCGTACGACGCCCCCACATTCCCCACGATATAGGATGGAAGACGGATTGTGTTGGCGGCATCAAGCCAGTTCCGTGACACAAAATTGAAACCGGCGTTCACGCTGAGACCCTTGACCGGGCGTATCCGGTAATCGGCATTGAAAGCAGCCTGAAAAGGCGCAACCGCTTCCAGTTTATGACCAGCATAGCCGACAGCGGCTTTCACATATCGGGCGTCCAGATAAGCAAGGCTGCCATTTACGTTCAGATCCCGCGTCAGGAGCCATGAGGCTGACGCCTCCACACCCTGATAACGGGACTTGCCATCCTGAACATAATAATTCTGCGCATTCGTATAGGCGGCCCCTGTATCCATACGGAACACAGCAAGCGTGCCACTGAAAGTTTTACGCTGCACCTTGATGCCGGCTTCGTACTGATCGCTTCGTATCGGGCCAAACACCTGCATGTAATTCACATTGCTCGACCCGGCCTGGCCTCCAGCCTGCATGGCCTGCACCCAACTGAAATAGGCATTGATTTCCGGAGTGATTTTATAGCTCAGGGAGACGACAGGCGTGACCGGATTATTGCGATGGGCTGCCGTCCGGCTGCCCGTTTTCGAATAATCGTTTTCCATGTAATCCGTGTAACGGGCTCCCGCCATCAGCGACCATTTCCCATAACTGAACGTATCACTCCAGAATGGGGCGACCTGCTGGTAATCAATGTAGCGGTACATGCGGGGATTGAAATTCGTCGCGTTTGAGATGATTGGCCTCCCATCATGAATGTTACCGTATTCAAGAGGGCCAAGAGCGCCTGAATTGGCGTCCGCATCGAACATCTGCCGCAACCAGGTGATTCCCACGATCACATCCTGACGGACAGGTCCGGTCATGAAATGTCCCTGCGTGATGGCATCCACCTGATGGTAGGTCAGAACACGTTTCTGCTCGAAAGCCTGATTGTAGTAATCTCCATTCGGGCTGGTGAAGGTAATCTGGTTGGACGGGAACTGTTCATCGAGGTGCGTGTAGCCATATGTCAGCGCCGCAGACCAGTTTTTTGCAAACTCCCAGTCGAATCCCGTGCTGAACCGCTTCATATCATTCGTCTTCCAGGAATCTTTCGCACCGAAGACAGAACGCCCGCTAATAGTCTCAATGGCGCCGACACCATTTGCGGATGCGATCGTGTTGACCATTCCTTTCTGGAGAGTGTTCAGATAAAAACTGTTGAAGCGCCAATGCAGTTTATCAGTTATACGCACATTTGTGGTGAAAGAGGTCGAAAGATTTCTCAGAAAACTGGCGTTATACTGATTCCCGACTTCACTTGCGAACGTCAGGCGTGTCTGAACACGATGAGCAGAATCAAGCGAGCCGCCGACATCCAGCATCTGCCGGAACACCGCATCTGAACGATAGCCCGCTTCCAGTGTGACTTTCCTGTTTTCCACCGGGGCTTTCAGACGGTAATCCAGAACGCCACCCGGCGATCCAAAACCATACATGAAAGCGGATGCTCCCTTGAAAACCTGAATGGTGTCAAAATTCGCAACCGGCAGATCAATATACCAGTAAGGGATCGCCATCCCGTCTATTTTGTAACCGTTGGTCCAGTCCAGATTGAGTCCGCGCACGCGGACACTTGAGCCTGACGCCGTGGAGGTTCCGTTGGAATTGGCCTGAACACCGGGTTCATAACGCATGACATCATTGATGTCGGATGCCTGCATTGCTTCAATCTTGGCGGCTGAAACAGAACTGACCGAAAAAGGCGTGTCAAATTCAGATCTGTTTCCAAGCGCACCCAAAGGGACATGCCGGGCAAGGCGGGGAGCATTCCGGACTGTTCTTACCGTAATGACTTCCGATCCTCCCGTAACATGTTTTGGAGCTACCGTATGTTTTTCAACGGCCTTAGGTGCAGTTTTCACCTGCGGATCGATTTTACGCGGCGCATGATCCCCTGACGCATGCGGTATTGCGGCATGTGCCGTAGAAATACCGGATAGCGAGGCGATCAGAAAGGAGCGCAACCCAATGTGGGCCATAAAAATTATCTCCAAAAAACGATGATTGGCATTCTGTATTTTTGAATATTACTTTATATTATCTGCCACATCGTTCTTCACGCTCAACGAGCGCCCTTACGCGGGGAATAAGCTCGCTGCCATAAATCAGGGCGTCTGAAAGCGGGTCAAAGCCACGGATCAGAAAAGTCTCGATGCCGATCCTGTAATAATGGAGCAGGCTTTCCGCGACCTGATCCGCAGTTCCGACCAGCGATGTGGAGTTCCACCGCCCACCAGTCGCCTGAGCAACACCCGTCCATAGCCGTTCATCATGGCGGTTGCTTCTGGCCGCAATTTTCTGAAGACGCCTTGATCCTTCATTCGTCGGCAGGTTTTCAGACGTAGGCTTCCGACCTGCACGGTCGAGACCGATCCCTGTCGGCCCTTTCTCTGCTTCCTGCCGCCTTTCAAGAAGCGCCTGAATGGAAGCAGCCCGCTCCCACGCCAGCTCTTCCGTTTTTTCTATGATTGGACGAAAAGAAACGGAAAATCTGATCTGCCTGTCATGCTGGGCGGCAGCGTCCCTTACCCGCCCGACCAGTTCACTTGCTTCCTTGAGAGGCTCACCCCACAAGGCGTAGCCGTCAGCGTACTGGCCCGTGACAGCAATGGCTTCTTCAGATGCGCCACCAAAATAAATCGGGATACCGGCAGCTTTGACCGGTCGTACATCCGAATGCGCGCCTCTGACCTGATAATACTCGCCATGATGGTCAAAAGGAGCGCTCTCCTGCCATTCCTGACGAACGACCCGGATATACTCAGCAGCGCGGCTGTAGCGCTCCGCTTTCGTCAGATGATCGCCATCCGCCTGCAATTCCCTGTCATTTCCACCCGTAATGACGTGCATGGCGACCCGCCCACCGGTCAATTGGTCCAGCGTTGCAAACTGACGGGCCGCAAGAGTAGGCGCCGCGAAACCGGGACGATGGGCTATCAGCAATCCCAGACGTTCTGTTGCCGACGCCGCATGCTGTGCGACCAGCAGACTGTCGGGAGAGGTCGAATGGAACGCGATCAGGGCACGATCAAAACCACCCCGTTCCTGTATAAGGGCGCTGCTGGCAATATACTCGGGATCTACAACAGGCCCATTTGGACCAACCACCTCAGTCTGCTCCTGAGCACTGACATAACCAATAAATTCGACAGGCATTATCCGATGATCCTGAGAGAAATACGCCTCTCAAGAATGAATTGGATCATGAGGAAAATCACATCAGAAATACTCACATAAAATATAATGGATTATCATATTTGTTAATTTGCAATTATTCATAATAAATTATTCTATATACAGGTAGTTTTATTTATATAAAATAGAAATATTTAATAAAAATAACAATTAAACAAATATTTTATTTGTAACATCTTCCAATTTCCGCCCGTTAATTTCGGGATGGCAGTTACGCTTTCCACCATCTATCTCCGCATTCCCTGTGGCGCTACAGACTGCAGAAATAGAAAATCAGGAGCATCAATGAGCGCTACATGGGGCGATTTTCAGGCTGTCATTCAGCTTTCAGCCGGTCTCAATGTCGCCATACTGAGCTTTGTCGATATCAGCCTTCCCGCCATCAAGGAGCGCCGTCGCGTTTTCGCCAAGGCACGACAGGAACTCGATATCCACCGCAAGAATCCCCATAAACGGACCACGGAAGAGAAGTCCAGTCACGCCGACGCCGTGGGCGAGGTTGACCGCATGCTGTTCGACCTGTGGCGGGAAACATCCGCCTTTGAAGCCATTGAAGATTCCCTGATGAAATCGACCGGTGTTTTTGGAATCTTTGGCGCGATCCTCGGACTTGGGCTGCTGTGGTATTCAGCCGTGCATTATGACGCCGAGATGCCACTCCTGGGCGAAATCCTCACCATTCTCTCATTCCTCTCGCTCGCAGGCGCATTTCTGATCAATTTCTTTACCGCCTCAAAAGCATCCACCTATGCCAAGCGGTGTAACGAATTGCGGGATCACATGCGTACCTATCTCTGAACGGTGACGGTGGATCTGACCCGCGGCGCATGAGCGGGATCTGCGCCGTCGCGCCGCAATCCGGAACGCAACGCCTCCCGTTCTGATCCGGACACGGAGCGGAAGTCATCACGCAGAACCATCGCCCGACCCCCATCCCTGCGATCCGGATACAACACGATTCTTCGCTCTCTCCAGATGATCCCTGTTTTATGATGACCCGAAAGGGTTCACCTTAACTCATTATATATCTTTGCTCTAAAAAATGATTGGCACACAGGAAATTGCCCGCACTTCTGCAGCTACTAACAGAGCATGCACGGGAGCCAAACTATGCATATTGATCTATCAGGCGATTTAGCAGCGACCAGACTTTCAGCCGATCTTGGCCTGATCAAACCGACAGCCACGACCGCCTCGACGTCGAACATGTCGGTCACATTCTCCGATGTAAATGGCGATGCAACCATACTGGACATGTCATCAACATCGTCCACCTCCGTCTACCAATCCAACGGTCCGACGGTTCTGATACCGGAAGGTGACCGATATGTTCCTGACAGTGCGGGCGACGTGATCAATGGAGTACCCGCTTCCAAAGTGAAAGGAGCGATAACGGTCAACGGCGATCTTGAAACCGATCTGACTTCGTCTTCCTCCACGCTTACCCTTTACACGGCTTCCGGCAAGACCCCGGCTCTGGATGCGCAGGCTCTCTCCGGCATGAGCGAAGGAAATAGCGAGGAAACGCTCATTGCAAAGCTCTTTTCCTCATCAACGGACAAAACCGGAAATGTAGACGCCAGTTCAGGAAGCGTCTCTGAAACATGAAGGGGCGGCAAAGCAATCGCTGCAAATTCTTCAAGGGGAGCCGCAGAACTGCACGCGCAAAACCGCGCCGACCTTCACCATTATCCCCGCCCCCTGAACGCCGTCCGCAACGCGTGCCCGCTCTGATGCAGAACGCGACGCGCCTTTCTCATCATGGGATAGAACAGAAGAAATCCATGGAGCGTGCCGCGCACGCAGGTGTAACTGACCACATTCCCCGCCTGCGTGAGGCGCTGGGCATAAAGCGCCCCCTCATCCCTGAGCGGATCGCACTCTGCTGTCATGATCCATGCGGGCGGAAGTCCGGACAGGTCTTTCTGTAACGCCGGGGCAAAGTCAGGGTTAAGCAGATCATCTTCCGATGAGGCATATTGACTCCCGTACCACTCCATCATGGCTTTCGTGAGGAAATAACCGTGAGCGAACTTCTCACGAGAGGGCGTTTCCTCACGTCCAAGTGTGGCCGGATAATAGAGTACCTGCATGACGGGAGCCGGAGGTGACGGGTTTGCGCCACTCCGATGGGCCTCTCTTACTTTCTGGCACAGAACGGCCGCCAACGTTCCGCCTGCGCTATCTCCCGCAACGGCGATTGAACCATCCCATCGCCAGGCTTCCGCTGCCAGCCAACTGAAAGCTGCCCACACATCCTCGACCGCCGCCGGAAATTTATGCTCGGGCGCCAGACTGTAATCGAATGACAGAACAGCAGCGCCGGACGCACGCGCCAGACGACAGCATATCCCGTGATGGGAATTGAGGCCGCAATGCACAAAGCCGCCCCCATGGAGAAACAGGACAACGCCCCTCACCTTTCCGTACGGAAGATAGAGTCGCGCCGGCCTCAGTTCCGTGGCGCCCGGCACACGCAGGTCAATGACCCGCTTCAGGGGAAGCGCGGACAGACGCATGGGAAATGACGGACGATTTGTGAGACGCCTTATATAGGCAAGCGACGCAGCTGATACCGTGTGCGGAATGACCGGGGCCGCCTGCGGCGCTTTGAGAGTCTGCCGGTGTTTGCGACGTCTCTGGCTGGCGGCATGAAGTCCCCGCAGCAGAAGACGGGAGGTCAGATCCGGTTTATCTCTGGGGAAGAAACCAGAGATCTTTCCGAAAGACAGACGTTCCGTGAGCATTTCAATCTTCAGCATGACCTGAACAGGCTGTGGGTTACATCAGAATATGTCCAGCCGTATCTTGACGGAACAGTTCTGCACGCGCAGGTTCCGCGCCTGCCAGACGGTCGGGCGATCGCTGTCGCCTGTATCAGGTGATGGAGGAAAGTCCGGGCTCCACGGGAGAACGGTGCCGGCTAACGGCCGGCGAGGGCGACCTCAGGGAAAGTGCCACAGAAAACAGACCGCCTTCCGGGCCTGCTTGCAGGCTGGAGGTAAGGGTGAAACGGTGCGGTAAGAGCGCACCGCGCTTCCGGTAACGGCGGCGGCAGGGCAAACCCCACCGGGAGCAAGACCGAATAGGGACGGTAGGCAGCCAGACTGCCAAAGGTTCTCCCGCCTTCCGTCCGGGTTGGTCGCGTGAGGCGTGTTGCAAGACACGTCCCAGAGGAATGATCGTCACGGTCTCTTCGGAGAACGGACAGAACCCGGCTTACAGACCGTCTGGCACTTTTTTCCTCTCCTTCGACTCATAAAAGAAACGAGATTCTCTTTTTAAAGAATCGGCAAAAGAGCCGTCTTTGAGGCAGCTGAAATTTTTAAGACAAGAATAAGAAATCCCTAAAAGAACATAACGAGAACATCCGCCTTTGTTAATGGATACCTGCTTTCTGGAAACCTTTTAGGAACGAAGTACGACAAACTTGTCTTTTTTCGCGGTTTTCTGCCAATTTTTATTACAGATTCATTTGACGGCCCATAAAATCCCATGGTATCCCAGAATCAACCAAACGGCCCCAACAACCTCGGACCGCAACCCTGCGCATGAAGGATTTCTCACCCGGTGAGCGTGTTTCTCGGCACACACCAGAATCGAATCGACGCCAAGGGGCGTGTTTCGATTCCAGCCGGGTTTCGCACGGTCCTGCGCAATCAGACTGTGGAAGGTGAGGCCCTGATGGTTCTGCGTCCTTCCCACACCCAGCCCTGCATCGAAGCATGGCCGTCCGCCGCGTTCGCCTCTCTGGCGCAGCCGCTCGACAGACTGGATATGTTTTCAGATGAACATGACGACCTCGCAGCAGCGCTGTACGCAGACGCCTATCCGATGGACTCGGATCGTGAAGGCCGCATCATCATTCCCGATTTCCTGAGAGAACATGCAGATCTTTCCGACACCGTGGCCTTCATGGGACTCGGCCGGATCTTCCAGATCTGGGAACCGAAAGCCGCCGAGCAGCGTCGGGCCGAAGCGCGACTCCGTTCCCGCCGCGTAACATTGCCGGGCAATCGCACTGGCGAGACGGGCGGATCAGCATGAATGCGATGAACTCTCCTGCTGCCGCCCGCCCGGACTACGATCCCGGTCATGTTCCGGTCATGCGGAATGAGGTGCTTGAGCGCCTCGCACCCCGGGACGGTGAAGTCTATGTGGATGGCACCTTCGGCGGCGGCGGTTACACAAATGCCGTGCTGGCGGCGGCAGACTGCTGTGTCTGGGGAATTGACCGCGACCCTGACGCCATTGAGCGGGGCCAGACTCTCGCCCGCGTATGGGGTGACGCTGCGGACGGCACGCCGCGCCTGCGGATGCTGCACGGTGGTTTCGGAACGATGCAGGACATGCTGCACGCCGCTGGCACGGACCATGTTGATGGCGTCATGCTGGATCTTGGCGTGTCCTCCTTTCAGATCGACGAGGCGGAGCGCGGCTTCTCCTTCCGCCAGGATGGTCCGCTGGACATGCGGATGGGAAAAGCCGGTCGTTCCGCAGCGGATATCGTCAACACGGCCTCCGAAGCCGAACTGGCCGACATCTTCCATTATTATGGGGAGGAACGGCATGCACGCCGCGTGGCGCGCACTGTCGTGGAAACCCGCAAGACCACGGAACTGAAGACGACGCTTCAGCTGGCCGAGGTCATCCGTTCCGTCGTGCCGTCCGACAAATCGGGAATCGATGCCGCAACACGCAGTTTCCAGGGACTGCGCATTGCCGTGAACGATGAGCTTGGGGAAATCGAGCGTGGTCTGGAACAGGCCCTCGCTCTTCTCTCTCCGGGCGGACGTCTGGTCGTTGTGTCTTTCCATTCTCTGGAAGACCGCATTGTCAAACGTGTCATGGCGGCGGCGGCGGGTCAGGAACCCGGCCTCTCCCGCCATGACCCGCGCTCCATGAGTCGCGGAAAGAAAGCAGCGTCGTTCAGCCTCCTGTTCCGCAAGGCGATGAAGCCTACGGACGAGGAATGTCGACGCAATCCACGGGCCCGGAGCGCCAAGCTTCGCGCCCTGAGCCGGCTCGGATCGTCAGATGACTGATTTGGGTTCACAGACCGTACACGCGGAACCACAGGCGAATGTCGGCGCCGGTTCCGTAAAATCTTCCGACAAAGGAACAGTCTGATGTTCAGGCCCTTCACTTTCTTCTGCGCGTTGCTGGCCGGTTCGTCGGGAATGTACCTCTATACGAAGAAGCATCAGACTACCGTTCTGGATCAGCAGATTTCCAGAATCGTTGGCGACACACAGCACATCCGTCAGCAGACCGCCGTATTGCAGACCCAGTGGGCGCTGCTCAACCAGCCCGACCGCCTGACTCACCTCGCCGCCCGTTTTGACTCCAGCCTGAAACCGATGGAGCCGAAGCAGTTCGTTCGCATGACGGATCTGAAGCAGCATCTGCCGGCTGCCGTGAGCGTTCATGACGCCGTCGTTGCGCGTGCCGATACCCCTGTTGCCCCACCTGCTTCAGCGGAATCCCACACGGCTGCCGCCGCCGTCATGGCGTCCAGCACTATTCAGGAACATGAGCGTGTTCGGGATGCTGCTGTGAAGCCGGCAGCCTCTGTTGTGGCGGAAACCTCAGTCAGAAAAGCGCCTGTTGTTCTGGCCAGGGCTGAAACACCGGCTCTTCCGGTCCACATGCATGAATCGCACGTGACGGAAGTCCATATGGCGAGTGAATCGCGCAGACTGACGAGTGAGAGCCCGAAGCCCCAGATGCTGGCCCTGTCTGACGCGACACCGGTTGTCACGCACAAACCCCAGCATCACGCGACTGCTTCCGCCCCGGCATCGACCGATGCGCTGGCTCTGGCGCTGGGCGAAAAGCCTGAAACGGCGACTGTTCACCACAGCGCCCGCACTGTCGTGGCCGATAACAGTGTGAGCCGGCATGTCGCCACGCATGAGACAGCAGACCTGAGTGATGTCACTCACGTTACACATCATGCGGTGACACATGTGGCGGCCAATGATACGCCACGCCACACGACGGCGCTCTCGCCAGTTACTGTCGCTGCATGGCATCCGGCTGCCGCTCCGCGCTATGTGGAAGCCCGCGCAACCTATAGCGGCTCTCTGCTTGGACACTCGGCAATCGGAGGTGGACTGCCCCCACCGATGCCGGTTTCAAACTAAGGCCACAGTTTTCGGTTTCTATAGTGTCGTGCCGGTCTGACCGGCACGGACTCTTTTTCAGACCTTCATTCCGGCACACGTGTTTCCAGATGTTTCCGGGCCCTCGAGGATACGCCGCCCCTCATGCCTCGCCAGTCGTCGCCACCTGAGTCTCCCTCATCAGATCACGAACATCCACCACAGGATGTCCGGATCACGAGCGCGGATCTGCGTGAACGGGCCCAGCTGGAGCGGATGCATGTGCGACTGCTCGGAGTCGCCGCCGGATTCTGTCTGCTGTTCGGAACGGTGGCGCTGAAGGCCACGTTCGCCACCATCATCTCGCCCATGGCTCCGGAAGCGCGGCAACTGCGCCCGCAGGTGCCGGACATTCCGAAGATCGATCCCAAAAGCACGCTGACCAGCACGCTGACCATGCCGCAGGTCAGACGCGCCATGATCGTGGACCGCAACAATCAGGTGCTCGCTGTTTCGCTGCCGGTCGCCCAGCTCTACGCCAACCCACGGGAACTGATTGATCCGCAGGATGTCGCGAAGAAGCTGAAATCCGTTCTGCCGCAGATGGATGAGGAGGAGACGGTCAGACGTCTCTCAATGGCGAAACAGTTCGTCTATCTGGCGCGCAACATCACGCTCCAGCAGGAGCTGGCGATCAACAATTTCGGTATTCCGGGCATTTACTTCGAGGCCGGTGAGCGCCGCCACTACCCGCAGGGACAGGTTGCCGCCCAGATCCTCGGCAGCGTGGATATTGATGATCACGGCATTGCCGGTGTCGAGCGTTATTTCGACAAGCGCCTGATCAGTGACAAGAACCCGCTGAAACTGTCGCTCGACGTCCGTGTGCAGGGTGTGGCGCGTGAAGAACTCGCAGCCGCCATGCAGACATTTGAGGCGATCGGGGCCTGCGCTATTGTGATGGACGTCAACAGTGGCGAAATCGTCGCCATGGTCAGTCTGCCGGATTACGACGCCAACGATTTCGCCCATGCGCCCGGCGACGCCCGCTTCAATCGCGCCGTGACGGGCATGTATGAGCCCGGCTCCACCTTCAAGCTCCAGACCGCAGCCATGGCGCTCCAGCTTGGCGTCGCCCATATCTGGGACCGCTTCTCCTCCATTCCCATTCACATCGGCCGCTTCACCATCGCCGATATGAAGACCGACCACTTCTCGCCGTGGCTGTCACTGCCGGAAGTCATGGCGTTCTCGTCCAACCCTGCCGCGGCCCATATCGCGCTGGATGTCGGCGCACAGAGACAGCAGGACTGGCTCAGGGGCATGGGGTTCTTCGCGCCGGTGCCGGTCGAACTGCCGGAAGCAGGACATCCGATCATCCCGGCGCGCCGGAACTGGGGCATTTCAACCGTGATGACGGTCGGCTTCGGTCATGGTGTGGCTGAGCCGCCGCTCGCCATCGTGCGTGGCACGGCGGCGACGGTGAACGGCGGTATTCTGGTCAAGCCGACCCTGCTTGCGCGGGACGAGGACGCCAGCGCCCGAAGCACATCGGACATGGCGTCCGGTCCGTCCATTTCAGGCGGCCCCAACATCGAAAACGCACTGCCGGACACGACTACAGACGCAGAGGGAGCCGAAACAGCGGACACCCCTATCACTCCAGAGGGTCAGCGCGTCTTTTCGCCCGAAATTTCCGCAACGCTCCGCAAGATCCTGCGCCTGGACGTCAAGCTCGGCACCGGCAAGACGGCAGAGGTGCCGGGATATTACGTGGGTGGCAAAACCGGCACCGCCGAGAAGATCGGTCCGCATGGCGGCTACCTCAAGCATGTGAATATTGCCGCCTTCACCAGTATCTTTCCGATGAACGCGCCGCGTTACGCTGTCTATGTCATGCTGGATAGCCCCAAGGGAACGGCTGCGACACATGGCTGGACGACAGCCGCATGGAACGCCGCCCCGACCGTCGCCCGGATCATCTCCCGCATTGGACCGATGTTGCAGGTGTTCCCCGACACAGCGCATGAACCGCAGATCGACGCGGCGCTCTCCATTCCCATGCGCCCTTCTCCGCCAAGAGGTGTAAGACCCCTCGGCCCCGGCAATGATCCCGGAGATCCACGGCACGCCGCCGAGGAGAAGCGGGGGGAGGAAGCGGAGAGAAAGAAATCGCTGAAGGCAGGCGATCCGAACATCATGAAACATGCTGCAAACAGACAGAACAGTTCTCAACAGGAAGGCGGACAGGGCTAGATCATGAAACTTTCCTCTCTCCTTTCCCAATCCGGCCTGACATCAGACGCTCTGGCGACGAATGACCCGGAGATCACGTCCGTCACGGCTGACAGCCGACAGGTTCAGCCCGGCTCCCTGTTTGTGGCGCTTCCGGGAACGCAGGAAGACGGCAGCATCTACATTCCCGACGCGCTGGCGGCGGGAGCCTCCGCCATTCTCGTGCCGGATGGGGAACAGGCCATAAAGGCGCAGGCGCCGACCGTCTTCACAAAGACGCCGCGTCGCTCGCTCGCCATTCTGGCCGCGACCCTCGCCGGTCCGCAGCCCGAGCATATCGTCGCCGTCACCGGCACGAACGGAAAAACCAGCACCGTCGATTTCCTGCGTCAGATCTGGCAGGGCATGGGCCGCACTTCCGCGAGCTTTGGGACACTGGGGCTGATTTCTCCTGTTGAATTACCGTTCCGCATCCCCTCCCTCACCACGCCGGACCCGGTGACGCTGGCGAAGGCGCTCGCCGCCCTCCGGGAACGTGGCGTGACGGATGTGGCGATGGAGGCCTCTTCCCACGGTCTGGACCAGCGCCGTCTGGACGGGGTGAAGATCGCCGCCGCCGGTTTTACCAACCTGACCCGCGATCACCTCGATTATCATGGTTCGCTGGAAGCCTATCGCACGGCCAAGCTGCGCCTGTTCGACACACTTCTCCCCGGCGGTGGTCTTGCGGCCGCCAATGCCGACATGGATGAAGACACGCTCGACGCACTGCGCGATATCCAGCGTCGCCGTGATCTCGACCTGCGGCTGGTCGGACGCAAGGGCACCACGATCCGGCTGGTGGCGCACAAGGCGCTGCCGAACGGACATCAGCTTCTACGGCTTGAAATCGGCAGAAAGGAAATGGACGTGACCCTGCCTCTGCCGGGTCGTTTTCAGGTGGATAACGCCCTGCTCGCCGTGGCTCTGGCGGGACCGGACAAGACCGACATGGAACAGGCCCTGACCCTGCTGCCGACGCTGCGGGGTGTGCGCGGACGCATGGAACAGGCCGTCATGCTTCCCAACGGCGCTTCCGTCTATGTCGATTACGCCCATACGCCGGATGCGCTGGCCCGGGCGCTCGACAGCCTGCGTCCGCATGTCAAAGGTCGTCTGCTGATCCTCTTCGGCGCGGGCGGCGATCGTGACAAAGGCAAGCGGCCTCTCATGGCGCAGGAAGCCACGCAGCGGGCTGACGTGGTGTTCGTCACGGACGATAACCCCCGCAGCGAGGACGCGGCTGATATCCGGCGCGATATTCTGGCCGGCGCGCCCAAGGAAGTCATCGAGATTGCGGATCGCAGAACGGCCATCGCGGAGGCGCTGCGCCAGCTTCAGCCGGGTGACGTGCTGCTGGTCGCGGGCAAGGGACATGAGCAGGGCCAGATCATCGGCGATGTCGTGCAGCCTTTTGACGATGTGAGTGTGGTGAAAGATCTGGCGGCGGAACTGTGAGCATTCTCTGGACAGGCGAAGAACTGGCCGCCGCGACACAGGGACGCTTCGGCTCTGAAGATGGCCATGCGATCGCGGTTTCCGGTGTGTCGATCGACACCCGCACTCTTGCGACAGGCGATCTGTTCATCGCCCTGCTGGGTGAGAACTCGGACGGTCATGCCCATGTCGCCATGGCGCTGGACAAGGGCGCGGCAGCCGTCCTCGTGCATCGCACGGACGAACTCGAAGGCGTTGATCCTACCGATCCGCGTCTGCTGATTGTCGGCGATACGATGGTCGGACTGTGGGATCTGGCGCGGGCGGCACGGGCCCACTTTACGGGCGATGTCATCGCCGTGACGGGAAGTGTCGGCAAGACCACGATCAAGGAAATGCTGCGGGTGGCGCTTGGCGCGCTCGGCAGGACGCACGCTTCCGCCGCTTCCTACAACAATCACTGGGGCGTGCCGCTGACGCTTGCCCGACTGCCACGGGACGCCGTGTTCTGCGTCAGTGAAATCGGCATGAACCATCCCGGTGAGATCGCCCCGCTGGCTGAACTGGTGCGGCCCGATGTCGCCGTCATTTCCACGATCGGCTCGGCGCATCTGGGGCATATGGGCAGCCTTAACGCCATTGCGCGGGAAAAAGCCTCCATTATCGCGGCCCTTCCACGTGGCGGTATCGCCATCGTGCCGGATGATGCGGAAGGACAGGCGATCTTTACTGACGTGGCGCAGGCAGCCGGTGTCACGCTCTGGCGCTCCGGTTTCGCCGAGACCAGTGAGGCGCGCCTCACCGATCCTGAACTCTCCGGTGAAGGCAGCCGGTTTGTCGCGCATGTGGCAGGAACCGCCGTCCCAGTCGAAATTCGCGCGCCCGGCGAACATCTCGCCCGTAATGCGCTGTCCACTCTGGCGGTCGTCGCGGCCCTGCACGGCAGTGGCTCGGAACTCAGCCGGGCGGCTGTGGCTCTCGCCAGTTTCACACCCGGCACGGGACGTGGCGCGGCGTCCCCCATTCTCGATGGCGAGGCTATCCTGCTGGATGAGAGCTACAACGCGTCCGTCCTGTCGATCAAAGCCGCCCTTGGTGTGCTCGCACTTCTGCCAGCAAAACGCCGCATTGCCGTGTTGGGAGACATCCGCGAACTGGGTGACTTCTCACGCGAGGAACATCTCTCCCTTGAGCCTGCGGTCAGCACCGTGGCCGATCTTGTATTCTGTTGTGGACCGCACATGAAAGACCTGTTTGACGCCCTGCCCTCTTCCCGTCGGGGAAGCTGGGAGGAGAACTCCACGGCGCTTGCGCCGCTTGTGCGGGCTGTCCTGCAACCCGGTGACGCCGTGCTGGTCAAGGGAAGCTTCGGCAGCCGGATGAAGGTTGTCGTGGATGCGCTGAAAGTGGAGAGCGTCTGATGCTGTATCTGCTGGTCGCCCATCACGCACATGGTCACACGACGTTTCTCAACCTGTTCCGCTATCTCACCTTCCGCGCTGGCGGAGCCTGTCTGACCGCACTGGCGATTGCCCTGCTGCTCGGCAATCCGGTGATCCGCGAACTCAAGCGCATCCAGCGCGAGGGCCAGCCCATCCGCGCCCTCGGTCCCGAGCGCCATATTCTGGAGAAAGCCGGGACGCCGACCATGGGCGGCATCCTGATCCTGATTGCGCTATTTGTGTCCACTCTTCTGTGGGCCGACCTTCAGAACGGCTTTGTCTGGGCCGTGCTGTTTGTCACAGCCTCTTTCGGCGCCATCGGTTTCGCGGATGATTATCTCAAGCTTTCCCGGCGCAACACGGACGGCGTGTCGAAAAAGGCGCGTCTCACCTGCGAATTCGCCACCTCCCTGATCGCGGGCTGGTGGATGCAGCAGATGATGCCGCCTGAGCTGACCAACCAGTTGGCCTTTCCTTTCGTAAAAGACTTCCTCCTGCCGCTCGGCATCGCCTTCCCGATCTTCGCGATGGTGACGATCGCCGGTTTCGGCAACGCCGTGAACTTCACGGACGGACTGGACGGGCTGGCGACGGTTCCCGTGGTGATCGCCGCACTGGTGTTCGCACTGATCGCCTATCTGGTCGGCAATCATGTCTTTGCGGACTATCTCCAGCTTCACGCAGTGCCGGGAACGGGTGAACTCGCCATTTTCTGCGCGGCGCTGGTCGGTGCGGGGCTGGGCTTTCTCTGGTTCAACGCTCCGCCCGCCTCCGTGTTCATGGGCGATACCGGCTCGCTGTCGCTCGGCGGCGCACTGGGCGCCGTGGCAGTCGCCACCAAGCATGAACTGGTGCTGTGCATCGTCGGCGGTCTGTTTGTGGTCGAGACGCTCTCCGTGGTGATTCAGGTGTTCTGGTACAAACGCACCAAACGCCGCGTGTTCCTGATGGCCCCGCTGCATCATCACTTTGAGAAAAAAGGCTGGCAGGAGCCGAAGATTGTTGTCCGGTTCTGGATCGTCTCCGTCGTGCTGGGGCTGTTCGGCCTCGCTACGCTGAAACTGCGCTGAGGAGACCACGCCTTGTCCGCCAAAACCTCATTCCCTGCCGATCTCTTTGCTGGCCACCGTTTTGCGGTGCTCGGGCTGGGCCGCAATGGCACGCCCGCCGCAAAGGCGCTGGTGAACATGGGCGCTGCCGTGCAGGCATGGGATGATGGCGAGGCCGGACGGAAGGCTCTTGAAGGGTGGAAGCCTTCATCCGGCGAACTCACCGTCGCACCATTCGAGAGTCTGGACAGATTTGACGCGCTGGTCATGTCGCCGGGCATTCCGCATATCCTGCCGACCGTGCATCCGGTCGCGGCCATGGCGAAAGCGGCCGGTGTGCCAATCCTCTCCGACGCCGATCTGCTGTTTCAGGCCGTTCGCAAGAGCGGATCGAAGGCGCGGTTTGCGGGCATAACCGGCACGAACGGCAAGTCCACCACCACCGCCCTGCTGGCTCACCTGCTGCGTCATGCCGGATGGCCGGTTGCTGAGGGTGGCAATCTCGGCCCCGCATCGCTGTCCCTGCCGCTCCTGCCGGACAATGGCGTGTATGTGCTGGAAATGTCGTCCTACATGCTGGAGCGGCTGGCGACCCTGCATTTCGACACGGCCTGCCTGCTGAACCTGACGCCGGACCATCTCGACCGGCACGGCGACATGGCGGGCTATGCCGCCGCCAAGGCGCATATCTTCGACCGGATGACCGGTTCCGATCTGGCTGTCATCGGGAATGGCGACACATGGTGCCGGGACATCGCCGCCAGCCTGAAGGCGCGGGACATCCCCGTCGAGACCATTTCGGGACAGGATGACGAGACGGCCGATTTTCATCTGCATGACGGAACTGTCGTCAGCCACGGCATGGTCATCGCCCGCCCCGGCGCGACATTGCCCGGCACGCACAACGCCGAGAACGCCTGCGCGGCGCTCGCAATGGCGCTGCGACTGGGCGTTGCATCCAACAGTCTGACCAGCGGGATCGGGGATTTCGCCGGACTGGCGCACCGTCAGAAGCATGTCGCGGATATCAACGGCGTGGCCTATGTCGATGACAGCAAGGCGACCAACGCCGACGCCGCTTCCCGTGCGCTTGGCTGCTACGGCAGGATCGTCTGGATTGCGGGCGGCGTGGCCAAGGCGGGGGGCATTGCCGACCTCGTTCCATATTTCCCCCGGATCGGCAAAGCCTTTCTGATTGGTAAGGATGCGCCGATGCTGGCGGAAACGCTGGCCGCGCATAAGGTGCCTTACGAGATTGTAGGCGATCTGGAACATGCCGTTCCCGCCGCCCGTCAGGCCGCCGAAACGGAAGGAGCCGAGGTGGTGCTTCTCTCGCCGGCCTGCGCCAGTTTTGACCAGTTCCCAGGGTTCGAGGCGCGCGGCCTGCGCTTTGCCGAACTGGTGCACGCGCTGAAGGATCACGGCTGATGGCCCGGTTTTCCCGCATCGACAACTCGGCGCTCGGGCGCTGGTGGCGCAGCGTCGATCATGTGACGCTGGCCTGCGTGGGGATCCTGATCGGCTTCGGCTATATCCTGATGCTCGCCGCCAGTCCTGCCGTGGCCGTGCGTATCGGCGCATCGCGCAACATGTTCATCTTCAAGCAGGTTTTCTTCCTCACGCTTGCCGGATGCATGACCATCGCGGTGTCGATGCTCTCCCGCAAAGGCGTGATCCGGCTTGGCTTTATCGGCGGCGCGATCGCCATTGCGGCGACGGCGATGACGCTGGTGCATGGCATCGAAATCAAGGGCGCACGTCGCTGGATCGCCCTGCCGATGATGTCCGTGCAGCCATCCGAATTTCTCAAGCCGTGCTTCGCCGTGATGACGGCGTGGCTGCTCGCCAAACGACATGAAGTCCGACGTTTTCCGGGGATGCTGCTGGCTCTGGCAGGCTATGCGGTCATCCTGATCCTGCTGAAATCCCAGCCGGATATCGGGATGCTCACCGTTGTCTCAGCCGTTTTTCTGGCCCAGCTTTTCGTGGACGGACTGAACCTGATTCTGGTTGCGGGCGGTGTCGGCATCATGATCGCGGCTGGCATCGCGGCCTTCTTCCTGTTCCCGCACGTTCATTCCCGCGTGGAGCGCTTCCTGCATCCGGATGTGGGCGACCACTACCAGATCGACACCGCACTCCGCGCCTTCGGCAATGGCGGCCTGCTTGGACGCGGTCCGGGTGAAGGCCGGGTGAAGGATCTGCTGCCCGACGCTCACGCCGACTTCGTGTTCGCCGTGGCGGGCGAGGAATACGGCCTGCTGATCTGCCTGTTCATCATCGCCGTGTTCGCGACCATCGTCATCCGCGCGCTTCTGAGACTGCTGCGGGAAGATGATCCGTTTCTCATCATGGCGACGGCGGGCCTTGTCACCGGGTTCGGGTTGCAGGCCTTCGTCAATATGGCTTCCACCCTGCATCTTATTCCGACCAAGGGCATGACGCTGCCGTTCATTTCCTATGGCGGCTCTTCCGCGCTCTCGATCTCGCTGGCCATCGGCATGGTGCTCGCACTGACGCGGCAGCGTGTGGGGCAGAGCAGGCTCAGCCGCTCACTGACGGAAACCACCCGGAGCACATGGAAAACAACGACATGACTATGCAGGCGAACATCTCCTCCACCGGTCCCGTCGTCATTGCGGCAGGCGGCACCGGCGGCCATTTCTTTCCCGCCGAGGCGCTTGCCGATGTGCTGGTCGGGCGTGGCTACCGCGTCGCCCTGATGACCGATGCGCGTGCAGGCAGACGCACCTCCGGCGTCTTCGCCACGGCAGATCAGTTCATTCTGCCGGGTGCGGGAGTCGCAGGACGCGGTCCGGTCCGGGCGCTGAAGGGAGGTCTTGCCCTCCTGCGCGGTGCGAATGAAGCCCGTAGCATCATGGCCAAGCTGCGCCCCGCTGCCGTCGTCGGGTTTGGCGGTTACCCTTCCGTCCCGCCCCTGCTCGGTGCGCGTTTGCTTCCGGGATCGGTACGTCCGAAGATCATCCTGCATGAAGGCAACGCCGTTCTGGGCAAGGCCAACGCCTTTCTCGCCCGGTTCGCGGACGGGATCGGCACGTCTTTCAGCGAGGTCCACGGTCTGCCCGCCCGCGCCCATGTCGCGCTGACCGGCATGCCCGTGCGCCCCGCCATCGCGGCTCTTGCAGGTGAAGGCTACACACCGCCCGGCGAGCTCATCCGTCTGCTCATCTGGGGTGGCTCGCTGGGGGCGCGCGTCTTTTCCGACATCGTTCCCGGCGCTCTGGCGGAGCTTCCGCTCGCCATTCGGGAACGGTTGCAGATCACGCAGCAGGTTCGCGCCGAGGATCTCGAGCGGGTACGCACAGCCTATGAATCCTTTGGCATCGCCGCCACGCTCGCGCCCTTCTTCCCGAATGTGGCCGAACTCATGCAGCAGGCCCATCTGGTGATCGGACGTGCTGGCGGCTCATCGGTTGCGGAACTGGAAGTAGCCGGGTGTCCCTCCATTCTCGTGCCGCTGCCAGTCGCCGCAAACGATGAACAGACCGCCAACGCTCAGGCTCTTGAAGATGTGGGAGCAGCGTGGGTTTTCCGGCAGCCTGCTTTCACCGTGGAGGCGCTGACGCCCCTGCTGGCCATGATGCTGACTGACACGGGCATTCTCACCACCGCCGCGTCCGCCGCCGCAAAGCTGGGCCGCCCGGATGCGGCGGAACGTCTGGCTGATCTGGTCGAGACGACCTTGCATCACGGGTCAGGTGGACGCTATTCCTCGCCCCTTCCCCCTTCCCCTGCGTCTTCCCATCCATCTCCGGGACACGCTGCCACGACCGTGGAGTCCAAGCCATGAGAGCCCTGCCGCTGACAATCGGTACCATTCATTTCGTCGGTATCGGCGGCATCGGCATGTCGGGCATCGCCGAAGTGCTCCACATGCTCGGCTATGTCGTTCAGGGCTCGGACATGAACGATGGCGCGAACGTCCAGCGCCTCCGGGCTCTCGGCATTTCGGTCACCATCGGCCATGACGCCGCCAATCTCGGACAAGCGCAGGTCGTGGTGATTTCCACAGCCGTCAAGCGCGACAATCCGGAAGTGGTCGCAGCCCGTTCACGCCTGATTCCAGTCGTGCGTCGTGCGGAAATGCTCGCCGAACTGATGCGCCTGCGCTGGTCCGTCGCTGTTGGCGGCACGCACGGCAAGACGACCACGACCAGCCTGATCGCCGCCGTTCTGGAAGCGTCCAAGCTTGATCCGACCGTCATCAACGGCGGCATCATCGAGGCCTATGGCACCAACACCCGCATGGGCAAGGGCGAGTGGATGGTGGTGGAAGCCGACGAAAGCGACGGCTCCTTCCTGCGTCTGCCTTCCGTGATTTCCGTTGTGACCAACATGGACCCGGAGCATCTCGACCACTGGGGCACGGCGGAAGCGATGGAAGCGGGCTATGACCAGTTCGTCTCCAATGTGCCGTTCTACGGCTTCGCCGTTCTCTGCATCGACCACCCGGCCGTGCAGCAGATGATCCCGCGTCTTTCTGACCATCGCGTCGTCACCTACGGCTTCTCGCCGCAGGCCGACGTGCGGGCCGAGAAGGTCATCACCGACAAGCTCGGTGCAACGTTCGAGGTGCAGATCACCGATCGCACCCGTCGCCGCACCCGCAAGGCCGGTCCGTTCCGTCTGCCGATGCTGGGCAACCACAACGTGCAGAACGCTTTGGCCGCTATCGCCGTCGCCACCGAGATGGACATCGACGACGCCACCATCCGTTCAGGTCTCGCCTCTTTCCGTGGTGTGAAGCGTCGCTTCACCCGTTGTGGCGAAGCGAACGGCATCACTGTGATCGACGATTACGGCCATCATCCCGTCGAGATCGCCGCCGTTCTGAAGGCCGCCCGGCAGGCCGGTGCGCGGCAGGTCATCGCCGTCATGCAGCCGCACCGTTATTCCCGCATGCAGATGCTGTTCAACGATTTCTGCACCTGCATGAACGATGCCGATACGGTCATTGTGTCCGACGTTTACGCTGCCGGTGAAGAACCGATCGAAGGCTTCAGCCGTGACAGGCTGGTCGAGGGTCTGCGTGAGCGGGGCCACCGCTCGGTCGTGCCGCTGACCGATCCGGCGCACCTGGCGGAAATGATCAACGCCATGGCCAAGCCGGGCGATTACGTCGTCTGCCTCGGTGCGGGCACCATCACCAACTGGGCGCATGCGCTGCCGGGTGAGCTTCTGGCGCTTCAGGCGAAGCAGAAAGGCGCAGCATGACCGATACCCCCGCTTTTTCGCCCCTGACGGCCGGCGACACCATCGCGGCTTCGCTTGGCGATGTGCGGGGGCGTGTGTCTGTCAACCAGCCTCTGGGCGCACGAAGCTGGTTTCGCGTTGGCGGTCCGGCTGAGTGTCTGTTCCAGCCAGCCGACACTGACGACCTTGTCACAGCCATGCAGCGTCTTTCTCCGGAAATCCCGGTGACGACGCTGGGAGCCTGCTCAAACGTCATCATTCGTGACGGTGGCATCCCCGGTCTGGTGATCCGGCTGGGCGGCGCTTTTGCCAGCATCGAAGTTGACGGAAACGGCCTGATCGTGGGCGGTGCGGCGCTTGATGCGACGGTGGCCGAGACGTCCGCCAGCAAGGGTCTTGGCGGTCTGGAGTTTCTCGCGGGAATCCCCGGTTCCATTGGCGGTGCGGTCCGCATGAATGCAGGCGCTTACGGATCTGACATGGCGGCCGTGCTGGACTGGGCCGAGATTGTCTCCCGCGACGGCACGCTGCTGCATCTTGAAGCCTCCGCGCTGCGGTTCGGCTATCGTCGTTCCGCGCTGCCGGACGGCGCTGTCGTGGTGCGGGCGCGTCTGCGCGGCGAACCGGCGGAACAGAGCGTCGTCTCCAGCCGCATCGCGGAAATCCGGGCAGCCCGAGAAGGCTCACAGCCGGTGCGGGCGCGGACCGGCGGCTCCACGTTCCGCAATCCGTCTCCTGATATCAGCGACAAGAAGGCATGGCAGCTTGTCGACAGGGCAGGTTGCCGTGGCCTGACCATCGGTGGTGCGCAGATCAGCGAGAAGCACTGCAACTTCATGCTCAACACCGGCGACGCGACGGCGGCGGATCTGGAAGCGCTGGGTGACGAAGTCCGCAAGCGGGTTCTGGAGAAATCCGGCGTCAATCTCCAGTGGGAAATCAAGCGCATCGGGCTGAAAGCCCCTGAGACGAAGGGAGACGCGGCATGAGCGCGCCACAGCAGAACAAGGGGCGGATTACGGTTCTGATGGGGGGCGCTTCAGCGGAGCGCGAGGTCAGCCTGTCATCCGGCAAAGGTGTGGTCGCGGCCCTGAAAGAAGCAGGCTACGACGCGCAGGGGCTGGATGTGACCCGTGATCTGGCGGCGGTTGTTGCCGGTCTGACGGAGCAGAAACCCGTTGCCGTGTTCAATGCGCTGCATGGCCGCTTCGGTGAGGATGGCGCGATTCAGGGTGTGCTGGAATGGCTCGGTCTGCCCTACACACATTCCGGTCTCCGGGCTTCGGCCAACGCCATGGACAAGGAAGCGTCGCGGCAGATTTTCATGACGGCAGGGCTTCCCGTTGCCGAAGGGCGTGTGGTCGCCATCAGCGAACTGGCTGAGAAAGATCCCCTCCCCCTGCCCTACGTGGTGAAGCCGCTCGACGAAGGATCATCGGTCGGTGTTTCCATCGTGCGCAACACCAACCAGCGGGCGCAGGTTGTCGAGGAATGGCGTTATGGCCCCGTAGCGCTGGTAGAGCAGTATATTCCCGGTCGTGAGATCACGGTTGGTGTCCTTGATGATGGTCCGGACGGCCCTCGCGCCCTGACCGTGACGGACATCACGCCCAACGCCGGGTCCGGGCATGATTTTTATGACTATGCCGCGAAATACGGCGCGGGTGGCAGCCGTCACACGCTGCCTGCCGAGATCCATCCGGACGATTTCACCCGCGCCTGCGAACTCGCGGTCGCGGCGCACAAGGCGCTCGGCTGCTCCGGAGCGTCCCGCTCGGACTTCCGTTATGACGACACGTCCGGCGATGGGCACGGAAAGATCATGCTGCTGGAGGTCAACACCCAGCCCGGCATGACGCCGACATCGCTGCTGCCGGAACAGGCGGCGTATTGCGGCACTTCCTATTCGGAGCTCTGTGACCTTCTGGTGCAGGACGCCCTTCGCCGGGCGGACGCCACACGCCGATGAAACGACCGTCTTCGCCTTCTCCGGAACGCCGCGAAGCAGGGAGCGGCGATCGTTTCCGCCACACGAACAAGGCGGACCGACCGTCGGCGATCGCCCTATTTCTCCGCCGCCACAAGGGGAAGCTGAAGTTTCTGGCCATGACGGGGGTGCTGGGCGCAGGCGCGTGGGCATTTCTGTCCATGCACGGCACGCAGGGACTTGTTGGCCCGCTCAAGGCGAAGATCGAGGCGGAAATCCCGCTCAAGGTGACGGATATCCGGGTCGAGGGAGCGAATCTCACCAGCCAGAACGCCATCCATGAAGCGCTCGGAATTTCGGTCGGTGACCCGATGCTGGGTTTCGACGTCAAGGCGGCGCGCGAGCGGCTGAATGACCTTCCCTTCGTCGAGAATGCTACGGTGGGACGGCGGTTTTCCGGACTGATCGTGGTGCATCTCACGGAGCGCCCTCCTTTCGCCATCTGGCAGCACAAGGGCCAGTTCGTGCCCATTGACCGGGACGGCAATCCGGTTCCGGACAAGGGCATGACCAGCAGGGACGCGCAGGCGTTCATGCAACTGCCGCTTGTTGTCGGAGAAGGGGCTGATCATGCGGCAGCGGAGCTTCTGGATGCTCTGGCGAAAACGCCGGATGTGAAAGCGCACATGACAGCCGCTACACTGATCAACATGCGTCGCTGGACACTGACGCTGAAAGACGGAGCCTCGATCTATCTGCCGGAAGCGGCGGAACCTCAGGCGCTGACCCGACTTGAAGAACTTCAGAAACGGTTTGACCTGCTGGATCGCCCGGTTGAAATCATTGACCTTCGTCTGCCAGACCGCCTGACCATCCGCGAACGTCCGGCTCCCGCCCCGGTTACTGGCGACGCCGCTGCGCCGGAAGATCAGAACCATATGGGGAAACCCAACGGACAGCCGCAGGCTCCCGTCACCCACGATGAGACGCCCGTTCCCAGGGCCGCGCCTGTGAAAAAGCCGAAACACACGGATGAAGGCGACAGACGTCCCTCATCTTTTCACGATGATAACGAACATGCCCACAACAACGGGGGAGCTCTTCCAGCATGAACGATCTGATCGTTTCCGGACACTCCTCCAAATCCCTGCTTTCCGGCAAGGCGTCGCGCACCCGTGGGCATGACCACGAAGATGCGCAGGACTCGTCCGGCAGCCTGCTCAACCTCGCTGAAGGCAAACCGGAGCCGCGGGCATGGCGCAGCGGGCTTGTCGGCGTTCTGGATATTGGCTCGACCAAGATCACCTGCCTGATCGGCAAAGGCGAACCCAACGGCAGGTTGCGGGTGCTGGGCCATGGCTGGCTCCGCTCCAATGGCGTCAAAAATGGCGCGATTGTCGACCTGAAAGCAGCGGAAGCGATTATCCGGCACGTTGTCGGCAACGCCGAGCGCGAGGCCGAGCGTTCACTCGACAAGGTTGTGGTCAACCTGTCCTGTGGCCATCCGGAAAGCCTCCTGTTCAATGTTCACTGGCCGATCGGCGGTCGTGAAATCACGGACAACGATATTCGTCGAATTGTCACGGAAGGCCGGATGAAGGCGCAGTCGGAGGGCCGCGCCGTCATCCACACGCTGCCGCTGGATTTTGCGGTTGATGAGACGGATGGCGTGACCGACCCACGCGGGCATCTGTGCGAGCAGCTCCGCGCCCGCCTGCATGTGATCGACGCCTCATCGACGGCGCTACGGACTCTGGATGCGCTGCTGGGGCGTGCGGAGCTGAAACTCGACGCTCTGGTGTCCGCTCCTCTGGCTGCAGGTCTGGCGGTCACGAACGCGGACCAGCGCATGGTGGGCACCACCGTAATCGAGATGGGTGGCGGCACTACGTCCCTTGCAGTTTTTGCGGAAGGTCAGCTGCTGCACACCGCCCAGATCGGGATCGGTGGAGAGCACGTCACCCGCGATATCGCCCGCGGTCTGGGAACATCCACGGATAATGCCGAGCGTCTCAAGACGATGCACGGCCATGCCGATCTTTCAGCCGATAATGACGGCGTCACCATCCGCATTGAGCGGCAGGGCGCGGACATGCCTATGTTCGAGGCCATTCCCAGGGCAGCGCTGGGTGATATCATCCGTCCCAGAATCGAGGAAACCTTCGAACTGGTCCGGGATCGTCTCGACAATGCGGGTCTGGGACATCTTGCCGGCGGGCGCGTCATCCTGTCCGGCGGCGGTTCCCTGCTGGATGGCGTCGGGTCCGTCGCGGCCCGGATTCTGAACCGTCATGTCCGGCTCGGTCGTCCGCACAACGTCATCGGTCTGCCCGACGCCTGCACGACAGCAAGCTTCTCCACCACCTTGGGTCTGCTCACATGGGCGGCGTCCGCAGAGCGTCCATTCGGCGATATCGAGTTCAGCGAAGAACGTCCGACAGGTTTTTTAAACCGTCTGGTCTCTTTCATCCGGGATCGCGTCTGACATGCTGTTATCGATATGTTTATAGTGTTGGATAAATTTCGATTCACCCACCGAGTCGCGCGATGTAGTATGGCGGCTCAGCAGCGCCGGTCTCGTCCAAGGAAGTGTAAATGACTCTGAACCTCACCGTTCCCCCGCAGCACCATGCAGATTTCTCGCCGAAAATCACGGTTATCGGTGTGGGGGGTGGTGGTACGAACGCCGTGGACAACATGATTCTCGCCGATCTGAAGGGCGTGGAATTCGTGGTGGCCAACACGGACGCCCAGCAGCTCTCCAGCAGCCGCGCGGATCGTCGTATCCAGCTTGGCCCGCATCTGACGCAGGGACTGGGGGCAGGCGCAAAACCGGAAATCGGACGGGCAGCCGCGGAAGAAGCAGCGGACGAGCTTTCCCGTCACCTTGAAGGTTCGCACATGGTCTTCGTGACGGCGGGCATGGGTGGCGGCACAGGCACAGGCGCTGCGCCGATCGTCGCGCGGATGGCCCGCGAGCGCGGCATTCTGACGGTCGGCGTAGTGACAAAACCGTTCAGCTTCGAAGGCCCGCGCCGTGCAAAAGCTGCGGAAGAGGGGATCGCCGAGCTTCAGCAGTATGTCGATACGCTGATTGTCATACCTAACCAGAATCTTTTCCGGATGGCGAACGAACGCACCACCTACAAGGATGCGTTCAAGATGGCTGACAACGTCCTGTATATGGGCGTGCGTGGCGTGACCGATCTGATGGTGGCTCCTGGTCTCGTGAACCTCGACTTTGCCGATATCCGCACTGTCATGGCGGAGATGGGTAAAGCCATGATGGGAACCGGCGAGGCCGAAGGCGAAGACCGTGCCCGTCTGGCAGCCGAAGCCGCGATTTCGAACCCGCTGCTCGAAGACACCTCCATGGCTGGCGCACGCGGACTGCTGATCAACATCACCGGTGGTGATGACCTGACGCTGTTCGAAGTCGATCAGGCAGCGAACCGCATCCGCGAGGAAGTGGCCGAAGACGCCAACATCATCTTCGGTTCCGCGATCGACCCCGATCTGGACGGCAAGATCCGTGTTTCCGTCGTGGCCACTGGCATCGATATGCCGTCCTCCAAGACGCAGCAGGAAGCCGAAGAACAGGCCGCTGCACAACAGCAGCAGGAAGAGCAGGCTGCCGCCGCTGCGCACGTCGCCCAGAATACGCAGCAGGCAGGAGGCCAGCCGCCAATGTTCGGTGGCGGTATGCAGGCAGCCCGCAATGCTCCGCTTGCTGGTCATCCGAATGGCGTGGCCGCCGGTCAGCCGCAGCGCCAGACGCCCAACTTCCATCAGCAGCCTGCTCCGGGACAGACGGCGCCTTCCAATGCAACGCCGCGTGCTGCTTCTCCAAGAGACGGACTGTTCACCAGCAATACGCGTCCAGCCCCGGCTCCTCGCGCTCCGGAGCCTGCTCCCGCACGTAGCAGCCTGTTCGGCCTCATGACCGGTGTGCTGCGTCGTCCTGCAGCAGAGCCTCGTGAGACGAAACAGGAGCCGGCGCCACAGGTTACGCCCGCTCAGCGCAACGAACAGCCGCAGGAAGGCCCAACCGTGCGTCCCTCACAGAGCGATGATGGCGGTCTGGATATTCCGGCCTTCATGCGCCGTCCTTCCTGATCAAGCCTTCCCAAGACTCTGAGTGTTCAGAAACCGGGGCCAGCAAAGCCCCGGTTTTCTTTTGTCCTGCGACACTGTTTTTCACTCATGAAATGAACCGATCCTGCGTGATGAAGATCTTTTTTTCTCCCGGTAATACGACGCAATAAACATTGACTGGAACCATTATGCCTCCCGCGTATTGTAAGCTTCAAAATACAGGTTCCAAGAACCCCAGTCAGACCGAGAGATATGTCAATGGAAAGCTTCAGTCCCGACCCCGTCGCGCTGCTCGAGAGGGATGATGAGGTTTTTTCATCAGCCACAGAGGCTTTCAGCATTTATTCAAAACTATCAAAAGCGGTCGTAGCAGTGCGCCAGAACACCCTTCGCTCTCCCATAAAATGTGTTGGCACTGGCCTGCATACAGGGCGCAAAATTACTCTTCGGATGGAACCGGCTCCGGCTGACACGGGAATTGTCTTCCAGCGAACGGATATTCCCGGCGCAACAGCCATTCCTGCTCTTTATGACCATGTTGTCGACACAAGACTGAGTACGGTCATCGGAGACCTGTCTGACAGGCGGAACCGTATCGCCACCATCGAGCATCTGATGTCGGCTCTCTCCGGCAAAGGCATCCATAACGCTTACATCTTTCTGAATGGCCCGGAAGTTCCGGTGCTGGATGGTTCTTCGGCAGATTTTCTGTTTCTGATTGATTGCGCTGGCCGGACACCGCTTGAGGCGTCGCGGTGCGAAATCGAGATCCTGAAAACCATTCGTGTAGAAGATGGAGACGCCTTCACCGAACTACGTCCTTCATCGGCAACGGATATGCTCCTCTCGATGACAATCGACTTCCCGGCATCCGCCATCGGTCGTCAGACACTTGACCTGAAATTCACGGAAACCTCGTTCCGCAGGGAACTGGCCTTCTCCCGCACCTTTACCAACCACCGTGAAATCGCGGCCCTTCAGGCGGCGGGACTGGCGCTTGGCGGTTCTCTGGACAACGCCGTCGTTGTCGATGAGGAAAAAGTCCTGAACCCGACCGGCCTGCGCGCGAAGGACGAATTCGTCCGTCACAAAATGCTGGACGCCGTGGGGGATCTTTTTCTGGCCGGTGCACATATCCGGGGCAGCTTCACGGGTTATAAATCCGGCCACCATCTCAACAATCAGTTGCTGCGTGCGCTGTTCGCCGACAGCACCGCCTGGCGCGAGGTCAAGGGGACGGGAAAGCAGGCTTCAGCAGCCCTGCAGGCGGCCTGAAAAGTTGCCTGTGCGTGCAGGTAAACAACAGAATGGACAATGTCGTGCACAGAACGGACTGAACACCTTTCCGTCGCTGTATTCCGTGCTATAACCGGCCAGTCATTATACACGCAGACAGTGAGTTGATACGTGCCGCAGACAACCTCGCGCATCCCCCCCAGAGTGACGTCGCGACTGGTTTCAGCGGCAGCCTACGGGACATTTTTTCTTCTGGCTGGCTGCTCGATGTTCAAGACGTCGCCAGCTGAGAAGCCCGCCCCCACAGTTTCCTCGGCGGATGAACTCTATAACAACGGCATCGACGCCCTGCGCACCCAGCGTTATCTGTCTGCAACAAAGCAGTTCGAAACGCTCCAGCAGAACTACCCCTATTCCGGCTACACCGCCAATTCACAGCTGATGGCGGGCTATGCCTATTATCTCCAGAACAAATATCCGGAAGCCGCCCAGCAGCTCGACCGCTTTATCGAACTGCATCCGACCAGCTCCGACGCCGCCTACGCCTTCTATCTTTTGGCTCTCTGCTATTATGAGCAGATCGGAGACGTTGCCCGCGACCAGCAGATGACAGCAGAGGCGATGTCACGCCTGCAGGACGTCATCGCCCGTTTCCCGCAGACGAAATACGCGCGTGACGCCCAGTTGAAGATCGACCTCTGCCGCGACCATCTTGCAGGCAAGGAAATGCTTGTGGGCCGCTATTATCAGGAACAGCGCGCCTATCAGGCGGCGCTCGGACGGTACCAGCGTGTTGTGCAGGACTTCCAGACAACCAACCATGTGCCGGAAGCCCTTGAGCGCCTTATCGAAGTTTATCTCGATCTTGGACTGACGGATGAGGCACGACGGACAGGTGGCGTGCTCGCTTACAATTACCCTGACAGCAGATGGTATCGGTACGCCTACAGCGACCTGAAGAGCTATCACCTCCTGTCCAGCAAGACCCCGGCTCCGGGTAAACTGGTCACAGCACCCGCACCGCCGACACAGAGTCCCGCCCAGTCCGCCGGACATGGCGAAGGACGGGCAGACGCACCGCCTTCCCTGTCCAAAGCTCCTGTCGCGCCCGTATCAGCAAGCCAGCTCAACGACGGCGGCAACGGTTCCGAACTGACGAGCAACCTTGCCCGGACGGGTGTTCCCGCGTCCGAAAGAGGAGCACGCGGTTCAGCCCGCTGAGCCCCGCGTGCAGACATGCTGAGGTGAACAGTGCCTGTCATTGAAATGCGGGCCTTCACCGACTGGCAGGCAGGCATACATTCACGTATTTCCTCCCTCAGACTCCGTTACGTTGCCAGCTTCCGTGCGGAGACAGGTCGGAGCGGACTTTCGTTATGCTGAATTTTCTTTCCATACGCGACGTCGTTCTCATCGAAGCGCTGGATCTGTCCTTTCATCCCGGCCTTACAGCACTCACAGGTGAAACCGGTGCGGGAAAATCCATTCTGCTAGACAGTCTTGGACTGGCCCTTGGAGAGCGCGCCAACGCACGCCTCATCAGGTCCGGCGCCCGTGAAGCGCGTGTCACAGCCAGCTTCGAAGTGCCTGCGGACCATCCCGTGCGCAACATTCT
The DNA here is from genome assembly GCA_018874675.1 of Drosophila baimaii. Lineage (NCBI taxonomy): Eukaryota > Metazoa > Arthropoda > Insecta > Diptera > Drosophilidae > Drosophila > Drosophila baimaii. The sequence goes on from JAEIIU010046635.1 coordinate 127,145, forward strand.
CTCGGAACAGGGCGTTCCGGCCGAGAGCGACGAATCCCTGATTCTGCGCCGTATCCTGACCCTGGATGGCCGATCACGGGCATGGGTCAATGATCAGCCAATCGGCATCGGTCTGCTGCGCCGCGTCGCCGGAATGCTGGTGGAAATTCAGGGCCAGCATGAACAGATGGGACTGGCCGATCCCACGACGCACCGTGACCTGCTCGATGCATTTGGTGTTCCCGCCGCCACGCGACGCAAGGTAGCCACCAGCCACAAAGCGTGGCGTGAAGCGCGGGAAACCTTGGAAGTGGCGCAGAGGGAAATCGCGACCGCCGCACGCGAGGAAGAATGGCTACGGCACACGATTGATGAGTTGTCCTCCCTCGCCCCACAACCTGATGAAGAAAATGAACTGGCCGCCCAGCGGCAGGCGCTCCAGCGCAATGAACGCCGCAGTGAAGCCGTTGCAGCGGCGCTTGCGGAACTGACTCCTCGGGATCGACGCAACTCCGGACCGGCGGCAGCTCTCCGCGCCGCCAGCCGCGCCCTGCACAGGCTCCTGCCCGCACCGGGTCGGGAAACCGATGAGCCGGATGCGGAGTTTGAGCAGCAGCAGGCTGGCGCGCAGGAAGCCCTCAAGGCGCTCGACGCCGCTGAAGTCGCTCTTTCCGAAGCGGAAAGCATGCTGACACGACTGGCCGCCGATCAGGACGCCGATCCCCGTCTGCTGGAGCAGGTGGAGGAACGCCTGTTCGCTCTTCGTGCGGCGGCCCGCAAATTTGAAACGTCAGTCTCCGACCTGCCAGACCTGTTGAAGCGGCTGACGGAACGACTCAACGCTCTTGAGACGGGCACGGCGCGCCTTGTCGAACTGGAAGCCGCAGCAGCAGCGGCAAAAGCAGCGTTTATTGCCGCTGCCGAGGATCTGTCCGCCCATCGCGTCAAGGCAGCGCGCAAAATCGAGACCGCTGTCATGGGCGAACTCAAGCCCCTGAAGCTTGAGCGCGCCCGTTTTGTAGCGGAACTCACGTCTCTCCCCGAAGAACAGTGGAGCGCTCACGGACTGGAACAGGCGACTTTCCTGCTCGCCGCCAACCCCGGCCAGCCGCCCGGTCCACTGGGCAAGGTCGCGTCCGGCGGTGAACTGTCCCGGCTGATGCTGGCCATCCGTCTGGTGCTCGCAGGTCGGTCTTCCATCGGTACACTGGTGTTTGACGAAATCGATTCTGGTGTTGGCGGCGCGACAGCGGCAGCCATTGGCGAGCGGCTGCACCGACTGGCGCGGGACATGCAGATCCTGACCGTCACGCACTCGCCGCAGGTTGCGGCGGCGGCCGATCATCACCTGCGGATTGGCAAATTGGTGCGGAACGGACAGACCCAGACCAGCGCCGCCCCTCTTCCAGACGTGGAAAGACGCGAGGAAATCGCCCGGATGCTGGCGGGTGACGTCATAACCGATGCCGCGCGCGCCGCTGCGGAAAGCCTACTGGAGAAGCGGTGATGGACACGGCGCATATCCCTGTCGAGCAGCTTGACGCCGCACAGGCCGAACAGGAACTGGAACGTCTGGCGGTTCTGATCGCCCGCCTGAACGAGGCCTATCACACCAAGGACGCTCCGGAAGTCCCAGATGCGGAATTCGACGCCCTGCGCCGCCGCAATGAAGAGATCGAGCTTCGCTTTCCCACACTGATGCGCATGGACAGTCCCCGCTTTCAGGTGGGAGCAGCACCAAGCAGCGCCTTCAGGAAGCACCGGCATCTCGCGCCGATGCTGTCGCTGGACAATGTGTTCGACCGGGTCGATTTCGAGGACTTCGTGAAGCGCGCCGTGCGGTTTCTTGGACTTGATGAGACGCAGGCAGCCGCCCTCGCCTTCGTCGGCGAACCCAAGATCGACGGTGTTTCCATCAGCCTGACCTATGAAAACGGACGGTTCGCACGTGGCACCACGCGCGGCGACGGGACGGAAGGCGAAGACGTCACCGCCAATCTGAAGACGCTGAAAACCATTCCCCTCCGTCTGAAGGGTGAAGCGCCCGATCTGATCGAGATCCGCGGTGAAGTCTTTCTGGGCAAGAAGGAATTCCTCACCATCAATGCCGCGCAGGACGCTGCCGGAGACAAGCTGTTCGCCAACCCGCGCAACGCCGCAGCGGGCTCCCTGCGACAGCTTAATCCAAAGGTGACGGCACGTCGTCCGCTTTCCCTGTTCGCTTACGCCATGGGGTTTTCATCCCATCCGGTTGCGGCAACGCATTCCGCCTATCTCGACCAGCTTCGGGTATGGGGCTTCACCGTCAATCCGCTCTCCACACGACTGGAAGGGATCGCGGAAGCGGAGCCATTTTTCGATAGGATCGCTCAGGAACGGAGCGCGCTGCCGTATGATATCGACGGCGTCGTCTACAAGATTGACGATCTGGCGCTTCAGGAGCGCCTCGGCTTCGCTGGACGCGCGCCGCGCTGGGCGACGGCATGGAAATTCCCCGCCGAGCAGGCCGTCACCCGGCTTCTGGCCATCGAGGTGCAGGTCGGACGCACAGGCGCGCTGACGCCTGTGGCGCATCTTGAGCCCGTCAATGTCGGTGGGGTAATCGTATCACGCGCCACGCTGCACAATCAGGACGAGATCGAACGCAAGGATGTCCGCGTCGGCGATCTGGTGCAGATCCAGCGTGCGGGCGATGTCATTCCCCAGATTGTCGCAGTTGTCGCCGAAAAAAACCACGAGCGACATGCGCCGTTCACCATGCCGGATCACTGTCCGGCCTGTGGCGCGAGCCTGGAGCGTGTTCCGGGTGAAGCTGTCATCCGCTGCACCGGCGGTCTCACCTGTCCGGCTCAGGTCGTCGAGCGTCTGATCCACTTCGTCTCGCGCATGGCTTTTGACATTGATGGTCTGGGCGAAAAAAGCATTACCGAGTTTCATGAAATCGGCATGGTGAAAGCGCCCGGCGACATTTTCCGCCTTGCCTCGCATGAAGCCGAGATTGCGAAACGGGAGGGCTGGGGCGCGACCTCGGCACGCAAGCTGAGTCAGGCCATCGAGACTCGGCGGACCATCTCCCTTCCCCGTTTCATCTATGCGCTGGGCATCCGACGTGTCGGAGAAAACAACGCCAAACTTCTGGCCCGACATTACGGATCATTCACGCATCTGCGCGAGCGAATGCAGGCCGCACGCCTCATCGGCTCCGAGGAACGGCAGGAACTGGGAGAAATCACGGGGATCGGCACGGCCATCGCCGACGAGATCGTCAGCTTCTTTGCGGAACCCCATAACCAGAAGACGCTGGACGATCTTCTGACCTATGTGACCGTGGAAGAAGAAAGTGTCGAGGCAGGCGGCGCGTTATCCGGAAAAGTCATTGTTTTCACGGGGTCCCTTGTCACCATGACCCGCCCGGAAGCCAAAGCGACGGCGGAACGTCTGGGTGCGAAAGTGACCGACAGCGTTTCAAAAAAGACCGATCTTGTCGTGCTTGGTGCGGAAGCAGGCTCCAAAGCCCGGAAAGCGCAGGAACTGGGTATTGATACAGTCGATGAAAAAGGGTGGCGGGAACTGGCCGGATTACCGGAAGTTTAAAAAACTCTGCCTTATTTCTGTAACAGACTCTGTCCGTCCGCAATATTCGTTGCAAAGCGAATTGCCGAAACCGCTGCAAGCTGGCATGATGCTGACGCCCGGGAACGGAGCACTTAATAATAACTATAAATTCCCCGCGGACTGTATTCAGGCCTGATTTTCCCGGGAAGGAACAGATGGCCGGAATCACCGCGCTCGGAGAGCGTTGGTCATGACGAAATGGGTTTACAGCTTCGGTGGCGGCCTTAATGAAGGCAGCGCCGGAATGCGCAATCTGCTTGGTGGCAAAGGCGCCAACCTGGCGGAGATGGCTTCCATCGGACTGCCAGTGCCTCCCGGTTTTACCATTACGACCGAAGTGTGCTCGGCATACTACGATAACGGTAATGCCTACCCGGCTGACCTTGCAGAGCAGGTCGCGGCGGCCCTTCATCGCGTTGAGAAATCGGTTGGTCTGGTCTTTGGCGACGCCAATGCACCGCTTCTGGTCTCGGTCCGCTCGGGCGCCCGCGTCTCCATGCCTGGCATGATGGACACCGTTCTCAATCTCGGCCTGAATGACGAGACGGTCGAAGGCCTTGCGGCGTCCTCCAAGGACGAGCGCTTCGCCTGGGACAGCTACCGCCGTTTCATCCAGATGTATGGTTCCGTCGTGATGGGCGTGCCGCATCACCGTTTCGAGGACCTGCTGGAGCAGGCCAAGCACGGTCTGGGTGTTACCGACGACACGGCCATCAAGGCCGCCGACTGGCGCGAGATCGTCAAGGACTACAAGGATGTGGTTCTGAAAGAGACCGGCAAGCCGTTCCCGAACGAGCCGCAGGAGCAGCTCTGGGGCGCGATCAGCGCCGTCTTCGGTTCATGGATGAACCCGCGCGCCCACACCTACCGCAAGCTGCATGACATTCCCGCAAGCTGGGGCACCGCCGTCAACGTGCAGGCGATGGTCTTCGGCAATATGGGTGATGACTGTGCGACCGGCGTGTGCTTCACCCGCGATCCGTCCACAGGCGAAAACATCTTCTACGGCGAGTATCTGGTCAACGCGCAGGGCGAAGACGTCGTCGCGGGCATCCGCACGCCGCAGCCCATGTCCGCCGCACGCGCGACAGCCGATCAGTCTCCAATGGAGAAGGTTCTGCCGGAAGCCTACAAGGAGCTCATGCGTGTGCGTGACATCCTTGAGAAGCACTACCGCGACATGCAGGACATCGAGTTCACGGTGCAGAGCAACGTGCTCTACATGCTCCAGACCCGGTCTGGTAAGCGTACGGCGGCCGCAGCCCTCAAGATCGCCATCGACATGGCGCAGGAAGGCCTGATCACACAGGAAGAAGCCATCCAGCGCGTCCCTCCAGGCTCGCTCGACCAGCTTCTGCACCCGACGCTTGATCCGAAAGCCGAGAGAAACCTCTTCTCGCGTGGCCTCCCGGCCTCTCCGGGTGCGGCTGCGGGCGCTATCGTCTTCACGGCTGAAGAAGTCGAAGACCGCGCCGCCAAGGGCGAGGATGTCATTCTGGTCCGTATCGAAACGTCTCCGGAAGACGTGCATGGCATGCACGCTGCCCGTGGCGTTCTGACGACGCGTGGCGGCATGACCTCTCACGCCGCCGTCGTGGCGCGTGGCATGGGTCGTGTCTGCGTGGCTGGCGCTGGCGGTATCACTGTCGACTACAAGGCGCAGACCATGACGGTCGGCAACGTCACGCTGAAGGGCGGCGACTGGATCACCCTCGATGGTGGCACAGGCGCTGTCTATGTCGGCAAGGTTGCGACCATTCCTCCGACCCTGTCGGGTGATTTCAGCACGCTGATGGGTTGGGCTGATGAAGTCCGTCGCCTGCGTGTCCGCGCCAACGCTGAAACGCCGGAAGATGCCGAGACAGCCCGCCGCTTCGGTGCCGAAGGCATCGGCCTGAGCCGTACGGAGCACATGTTCTTCGGACCGGACCGTATCGGCTTCGTCCGTCAGATGATCATGTCGGACGACCCGGCGACGCGGAAAAAGGCCATCGACGCCCTTCTGCCGTTCCAGCGTGACGATTTCTCACAGATTTTCCGCATCATGAGCGGTCTGCCTGTGACAATCCGGCTGCTTGATCCGCCGCTGCACGAGTTCCTGCCTCATGGTGAAGCAGAGCTTGAGGAAGTGGCGACCGCTCTCGGTCAGTCCGTGGAGTCCCTGCGCGCCCGTCGCTCGGCTCTTTCGGAAGCCAACCCGATGCTCGGTCACCGTGGCTGCCGTCTCGGCATCACCTACCCCGAGATCTATGCGATGCAGGTTCGCGCCATCATCGAAGCCGCCATCGCCGTCTCGAAAGAGACCGGACAGGCCATCGTGCCTGAAATCATGATCCCGCTTGTGGGCGTGAAGACGGAACTCGAGGTGACCCGCAAAGCGGCTGAAGCCGAAGTCGCCGCTGTCTTCAGGGAGCAGGGCACAACGCTTGATTACCTCATCGGCACCATGATCGAACTGCCCCGCGCAGCGATTACGTCGGACCAGATTGCAGAAGTGGCGGACTTCTTCTCGTTCGGCACCAACGATCTGACCCAGACCACGCTTGGTCTGTCCCGTGACGATGCCGGTTCGTTCCTGCCCTACTACGTCGATCACGGCCTGCTGCCGAAAGACCCGTTCGTCTCGATCGACCGTGAAGGCGTGGGCGCTCTGGTGCGTATGGGTGCGGAGAATGGTCGCAAGACCAAGTCCAACCTGAAGCTGGGCGTATGCGGCGAACATGGCGGTGATCCGGACTCCATCGCTTTCTTCGAAAGCGTCGGACTGGATTATGTCTCCTGCTCCCCGTTCCGCGTGCCGGTGGCCCGTCTGGCGGCGGCTCAGGCCGCTCTGGCGATGAAGAAGGAAAAAGCTTCATCCTGATATGAAGGATGACGGCTTGATCTGAGATCAGCATCGACGGGGCGCTTCCATAAAGGGCGCCCCGTTTTTGTTATGTGCGATACGGACACAAAACCCGGATCAAGGCTCATGAAATGGTCTGACTGCTTTCCCGAAGGAAGACGGAAATCCATTTCTGAAAATACAGGTTCTCAACATGACCAAACGCAGCATCTGCCTTCATCTGGTTTCCGGCGGCACCGGGCAGACCCTTGACGCACAGGCGAAGGCCTGTGCTCCGCATTTTCCGGATGCGGAGCTCCAGTTCCGGCACTGGAATCTGGTCCGCAGCCGGACCCAGCTGCGCCGCGTGATTGCCGGCATCGCTAGCGAGCCGGGCCCGGTTCTTTCCTCACTTATCGACGCAGGATTGCAGAACGATCTGGAAGACGGCTGCAAACGGACTGGTGTCCAGCTACTTGATGTCATGAAGAACACACTGGCCTTTCTGGAAGGCGCAACCGGGACACAGGCCGTCGATGGAGGGCCTGGCGGCCAGTACATCATGGACGAGAACTACTTCCGCCGTATCGACGCCATGCACTACGTCATCGAGCATGATGACGGCCAGCAGACCCGGGAACTCAAGGACGCCGATGTCGTGCTGGTGGGCGTCTCCCGCGCCTCCAAGACGCCGACATGTTTTTACCTCGCCAATAAGGGCATCAAGGCCGCCAACGTGCCTCTGGTGCCTGACACCCCCCTTCCTCCGGAACTCTTTGAGCTGGACGTGCCGGTCATCGGCCTGACGATTGCGCCGGATGCCCTGCTTGAAATCCGTCGGACCCGGCTGAACAGCATGGTGCCCACCAAGCAGCATGCCGGTGGGACATCACTGACGCGAACGAGCTATATCGATCCGGAAGAAGTCAGAAATGAACTGCTGTGGGCGAAACGCCTCTGCACACGTCACAGCTGGCCGATCATCGACATCACCAGACGGTCGATTGAAGAAACCAGCGCTGCTGTTCTGGATATTCTGGAACATCCCAACCCGCTTTCCGCGCCGGGCTGAGTGGAAGGACGGTATCCTTCAGGGAAGGTCGCCTTTTCGCAAAAGGCGACACTCCGGAAATTTTTATTACTATTCACCCCTCACTTTTGCAGGGATGATTTCAGGCGGCCTTTTGAGAATTACTCTTCATCATCAGACTCATAACGGCGCGGATCAAGCAGACGCCAGTCACGTTCTTCTTCTGTCGCCGGACTGTCGATGAAATCATTCAGCTCACCTGAAGACACCCAGGGATCGTCTGTTCCCAGCACTTCCGCATTTTCACCGAACGAAAACCACGCTTCAAGCGTGTCTCGCGCAGAAGCGCCCGGCACGCGGCAGATTTCTATACTGTCGCGCACGTAAGCCCGAGCAAACGCATTGGCGTGCTCCGCATCAAGAAATCCCTTGATGTCCTCAATGATATTGTCTTCAGCGCCTCCGGAAAGGTCGAGAAGACGCACAACCGGTCCCGTCTCCTGAGCCGCTACCGTCGCGTCTTCACCATTTTCTTCGGCTTCAGTCATGAACGAAACAGCTCCTGTGATTCACATAAATTCATTATATAACAGCAGATTCCAAAAACAGGCGGTCACCCCGGATGCAACCGCCTGCGCTGTCTCTCTTCCGCCTTGCGGAATGACGGCAGAAGAAATTCACGGCCCGTCTTGACGCTTTCCACACCGTCATACGTCACGATGTCCGCCGTCGCATAGGTTTCATTCCACAGTTTTGGAATAAAAGATCCCGTTCCCACCACGTCAATCGGAGCATTCGCATCCGCCATACTGGCGCATTTCGTCACACCGAAACCTGACGACACGACAATCTTCACCTTCTCGAAACCCGCATCGTCAAGCACTTCACGCATCCGCCAGATCGCGGCCGCCGAAACACCCGTCCCGATCAGATTACGCAACTCGCCTTCAGAACGGTAACGCCTGATCGCATCCGGGACATAACGGTCCAAGACAGCATAGGACTCCTGAGGGTCCAGCCCCTCAAGGAAGCGTCCGCCATGCGTATCAAGGCGCAGCCCCACACGGCCAGCGTGCGCAAGTTTCTCGAAGTGGCGACAGACAGCCAGACCATCCGTGATCTCACGCCCGTAATAATCGACCAGCACGGTCAGATCCGAATCCGGATAGACCTCGTGGAACATCTCGGCAGCCCGAAGCGTGGAACCGGCATAACCGATCAGGGCGTGCGGCATGGTTCCGAAGCCATGCGTTTCACCAAAAAAGGACGCTGTTGCATCGTTCGCGCCCCCGATAAAGCCGACGGCGCCTTCCTTCTGGGCCGCACGACTACCAACGGACGCGCCGTAGCACATCAGTTCCTGCATCTCGTAGCCGGCGCAATGACGCGCTTCCATCGCAAGGAACTGTGCTTTGGGAAGGGACAGCGCCATCTGGTAGGCCCGATGCGCCGCAACACAGCACGCACCAAGTTTCTGGAGGACCAGCGTTTCAAGATCCGTGAGGTGTGAAAAGAAGCCCGTGACATAGAGCAGCGGCTCGCCCGCCCCCACCCACTCGCCTTCCGCAAAAACCGGCTCGACCAGAATCTCGATGCCACGCTCACGCGCAACATTTTTCAGCCAGCATTCAACCATAGCCGTGGCTGAGAGGACCGGCCGGCGAATAAACACGGCATAGGTCACCACGCAGTCGCCAAACCTGGAGACTATTTCCTTGGTGCGGTTGAAATAACTGTCAGTGCGAGCCCTGATCGTCGCATCATCAAGCGCGGTCACGCAGAACGAGGAACTCACCCCGGAAGACACCTTGGAGCGGGGTTCTTTCGGATGTGCGGAAGACGATTTCAAGACCACGAGCTGCCCTTTCCTAGGCATCAGGACCAGATGCACTGTATTATTCTGGGCATAGACCTCCGCCGACCACAAGGTCACGGGTCTCAGGAAAGCTCAGAAAAGTGACAGAGCGCAGCTCATGACGGGAGATGCACTCCCGCCATAAACGCTGGTTTGTTCCGGTTAAGCGCTCTTTCGCAAGGTGCGGGCGCGCGAGTTCAATTCCTCGGCAATCAGGAACGCCAGTTCGAGAGACTGCTCGGCGTTGAGACGCGGATCGCAGAATGTCTCATAACGTGCGCCGAGATCGTTCTCCGTGAGCTGATGGGCGCCACCGACACACTCGGTGACGTCCTGGCCGGTCATTTCCATATGCACGCCGCCCGGCACCACACCTTCCGCCGTCAGGATGTCGAAAAAGCCCTGCACTTCGGTCAGAATGGACTCGAAGGAGCGCGTCTTGACCTTGCTGGCCGTGGAAATGGTGTTGCCGTGCATCGGATCGGACATCCATGTCACGGTGCGACCGGTTCCTTTGACCGCCTGCACCAGACCCGGGAGATGGTCCTGAATCTTCGTCGCGCCCATACGGGAAATCAGAGTGATACGCCCGGCCTCATCCGCAGGATTGAGAATCTCAAGCAGTTGCTCGAGCGCCTCGATCTGTGTCGTCGGGCCGACCTTGATGCCGATGGGATTGCGGACGCCACGCAGGAACTCGACATGCGCGCCCTCCGGCTGACGGGTGCGATCCCCGATCCACAGGAAGTGCGCCGAGCAGTCATACCACTCGCCGGACGTGGAATCGATGCGGGTGAAGGCCTGCTCATACTGAAGCAGCAGCGCTTCATGCGACGTGTAGAACTCGGTCTCGTCGATCTGCGGCGCAGAGGTCGAATTGATGCCGCAGGCCGCCATGAATTCCAGCGTCTCGTCAATGCGCTCAGCCAGAGCACGGTACCGCTCGGCCAGAGGCGACCGCTCGACAAAGCCGAGGTTCCAGCGGTTGACCCGGTGCAGGTTGGCGTAACCACCGCGAGAGAAGGCTCGCAGCAGGTTCAGGACGCTGGCCGACTGGAAGTAGGCTGTCTCCATGCGTGTCGGATCAGGGATACGGTCTTCAGCCGTGAAAGCTGGTCCATTGATGATGTCACCGCGGTAGGACGGCAGCGAAACTTCACCAACAGTTTCCATATCGGATGAGCGTGGCTTGGCGTACTGACCCGCCATACGTCCGATCTTCACCACCGGCACCTTCGCGCCGAAGGTCAGAACAACAGCCATCTGCAGCAACACGCGGAACGTGTCACGGATGAAGTCCGCCGAGAATTCGGAGAAGCTTTCTGCGCAGTTCCCACCCTGCAGCACGAACGCACGGCCCGCAGCCGCGTCCGCAAGATGTTCACGCAGACGGCGCGCCTCCCCCGCGAACACGAGAGGCGGATAGCTCTTCATCCGTCCCTCGACCGCCTTCAGGACAGCTTCGTCCGGATAGGTCGGCACCTGCTTGATGGGAAACGACCGCCAGCTTTCCGGCGACCAGTTGGCAGCCGTCGTCGGGGCGGCTGTCAGGGGCGATGCGGAAGGGCTGAGCGTGACACTCATGGTCGGTTCCTGTCGATAAGCGCCGGGCCGTTGCGGTCCGACTGTTTCAGAGAAGCTGATGTTGAAGGGATCCCCACGCAAGACGTGGGCGGAACTTTATGCCGGAGATTGGCTCCAAGTGCAAAAAATGCCTCTCGACACATCTGTGGAAGATCGTCGGGCATGGGCAAGGAGCAGTTCAAGAGACGCTCCATCCCGTGAGAGTAACGGTCCCAAATTCAGCGACGCGTTTTCTCACATCCAGACGACTGGTTTCTGGACTTGAGGGATCTGACAGTAACGGACGCAGCAGGGAGGTTCACGGCATTATGAAGTCATACGAAGCGCACAGGTTGCCTCAAGACACCAGAGGAGAGTCTCATTCCAGCTACGTCCGATATTATAACAGCAGGGCCTGAAACAGGGTTTCCCCACACTTCAGACCCGCACAAAATGCTACTGCGTTCTCAGATAAACAGAGAGATCAGGCCAGTTCTCTCAGCGCTTCAAAACGCAGGGGATACCTGCTCTTCATATGGCTTGCGAGAACATAACCACAGGCGAACGTGACGATCACCAGAGCACCGATACCCCACGCAGCGACGCCAGCGTTATCCCCGCCGATCAGAGCAGGAAGGTTTGCGATTGCAATCCACAGGCATGCCAGCAGCCCCACAAGTCCCCCGACGGGCGCAATCAATGTATGCCAAACACTGCCAAGTCCCTTGTTGCGGACGTTGAAGAACACCAGAACCGATATGCAGGTCAGCGACAGGATCGCCATGTAGCCCAGCGTTCCGGCCGTAGCGCCCCAGGCATAGATCTGCGTCACGGGATCAAGGCCGAGTATCAGCAGAATGAGAAGTCCTACAAAGGATGTGCAGGACTGCACGAACGACGAAACATGTGGAGATGAGTGCTCCGTATGCACGCTGGAAATTCCGGCAGGCAACACGCCATAGCGCGACATGATGTACTGATACCGCACCACGACATTGTGCAGCGCGAGGATGCAGGCGAAAAGGCTTGTTATCAGAAGGACATTGACGATGTCCTCGCTCACTTTGCCCATATAGGAACGGATGAGCAGCAGATACATGTCGCCTGTGTGCTCATTGGCCATGGGAACGACAGAATCCACGCCGAAACCGGCAACCTCGCACCACATCGAAATGACGTAGAAGAGGCCCACTCCGAAAACGGCCGTATAGGTCGCACGTGGAATGGTCACATCCGGATTGCGGGCTTCTTCCCGAAAGATCACGGTCGATTCAAAACCGATGAAGCAGTAGATGGCGAACATGATGCCAAGACCGGGCGAACCGGAAAGTGCGGCGTGAACCGTGAAAGGCTCTGTCGACAGGGAAGAGACACCCTTTGTCGCCACAATCACAAGATCGGCCAGCAGAACAACGCCCACTTCCAGAATAAGCGCGATCCCGAGAAAGCGTGAACTCATCTCGATATGTCGGTAACCCAGAAAACCCACGACCATCACCACAATGATGGAGAGTATCCACCACGGAATGGAAACACCGAGTGCATTGTGCAGAAGTTCGCTGACTGTGTAGCCAATGTAGGCTTCCAGAGCGATCACGATAAAGCTGTAGGACGCCGCCGCCATCGTCGCGGACGCAAGACCGACCTGTCGTCCCAGTCCCTTCTGGATGTAGGCGTAGAACGCTCCCGCGTTTGTCACGTAGCGCGACATGAAGATGAAGCCAGCCGTAAAAAGATACATGATGAGTGTAGCGATCGCGGCATCCAGTGGCGCTGCAATGCCATTGCCCATGGCTATGATAAGCGGACTGTTGGCCGCCATGACGGTGAGTGGCGCTGCTGCGGCCACCACCATCATGACAATGGACATGACGCCAAGATTACCCTGCAGATTGGATGGCGGGCTGGCAGGTGGCGGCGATGTTGCAGCATTTTTCATCACGATCATCCTTTGAAAGACAGGAAGTGACGATTCCTGTTTTGATAACGAAACAAATTAGGCCAGAGAAAATCGGGATTCAGGCTTCCTCGGTGACACGCGTCAGACAGGACAGGAATGTGCCATCGAGATAATTCTGCGCCATGGTCAGCGAGTCTTCGAGAAAGCCGGGTTCCAGCGCACGAGCTTCCGCAGAATGCTGGTGGGTCGTGAACCATCCGACCATCAGCAGACGTCTGAGCATCAACAAAGCGGGAATAATCTCGATGTCAGCCTCGGACAGAGGACGTATCTGGGTATATCCGCGCAACCAGGACGTGGTGATGGCGTCGATATCCTTGCTGCACTCCATGAACGTGCAGGCGCAGGCGAATTCGTACATGTGCCAGCCGAAACCACAATCATCGAAATCAATGATGCTGGTCTGGTCACCACTATGCAGGATATTGGTCAGCCTCATGTCGCCATGCAGCAGCCCCCAACGGTTGTCCGGACTGCCATAACGCTCCAGTTCAGCACGCACCCTGCGATCGGCCGCATCAAGCAGTTGCGTCTGCTCAGCCGTCATGTTGCGGGTATGCCGCCAACAGCCCCACATGGCGTTCTCGCCGACAGCCACTTCAACATCCCACACAGGACGTTTCAGGTTTTTGAGCGCGGCATGCCTGCTGGTATAATTATGTAACTGCGCGGAGATGCGTCCCAGTTCGTGAAACTTTTCAGGCAGACCGTCTTCCGACGGCATTCCCCCGGGCTGATAGGCGAACAGCACGGCATGCTGCTGCTGCTCCCCTTCACCCGCATGAGCCAGCATGGCCCCATCCTGCGTTGAAATGATCGCTGGTGTATTCAGGATGTTATCAGCCCGCAGATGTTCGATGAAGGTGATTTCCGAAAGGATTTCATCCACGCTGCGATAATGAGGACGATGCAGTCTGAGGATAAAAACCTCACCCGTCGGCGTATCGACCCTGTAGACGGCGTTTTCAGAAAAGCTCAGCAGAGACCAGTTGGATTCCGGATCAATTCCATAGAGAGGCAGAAAAGGCGCGACATTGTCCTGCCAGTTCCATGAGGTCTGTTCCCAGGCGCGTGCGGTCATGGCGCATTCTCCCATCAGAAAGGTGAACTGGCGGAAATGGCGTCTTCCAGCCTTTGCAGGATGTCATCCACCTGCCCGGACTGAAGCAGCAGACCCGGCTTGAACTGAAGCACACGCGGGTCGAGCGTGGAGAAGATGGCCCACACGCCGCGCTTGTACAGCTCCCGCATGACAGGCTTCGCCCCTTCCGCCGTGGCGAATTCCAGACCGATGATCAGACCTTCCTGTCGGATACCCACGAACCAGTCGGCATGACGACTTCGGATGCCCGCAAGGCCTGCTGCAAACTGCGCAATGATCGCCTGCACATTGGCGACGGTTTCAGGACTTGTCGTCAGATCAAGAACGGCGTTCGCCACGTAACACCCGACTTCCGAACCGGAGAAAGTGGACATATGCGCAAAGCCGTCCTGCTCCAGCCAGCCGCTGGCCTGCTTTGTCAGCAGCAGCGCACCGAAGGGGTAGATGCCGCCGCCCAGTCCCTTGGAGGTGACGAGAATGTCGGGACGCACATCCTGACGGGAAACGGCCCAGAGAGCACCGGAACGCATCAGTCCGGTCTGCACTTCATCCGCGATGTAGAGCGTGCCGGTCTCGTCGCACATACGGCGGATCTCTGCGAGATAACCGGGAGCCGGAAGAGGAAAACCGTAGGTCGCCGGAATGGTTTCCATAATGACGGCCGCTGCGGGTTCCGCTTTCAGCGCGGCCTGCATGGCGTCCAGATCGTTGAACGGCACCTGCACGAACTCTTCCGGGCGATCCGCAAGGAAAAGCTGGCTAAACCGTTCGTCGCCTGTCGCGACGGCGAGGCCGGTGTGTCCGTGATAGGCCTTGCGGATGGAGATGATGCGACGACGTTTTGTGGCGTAACGAGCGCTCTTGATGGCCAGATCAATGGCCTCGCTGCCGCTGGTGGCATAGGCGACCCGCTCGAACGGCTCTCCGGAGAGCCTGAGCAGCTTCATCGCCAGCGCCGTCCGGGAAGGAGACGGGAAATGATGATTGCCGATATCGAAATACTGCAAGGCGTCGGTCAGCGCCGTAATGAGATCAGGATTGCGGTGACCAAGATTGTAGGTGCCGCCGTTGAGATGCACGTCGATCAGTTCGTGCCCGTCCACGTCGGTCAGCACGTAACCTTCACGCTTCCCGATTACGAGCGGCACATCAACACTCTGCCAGAACCGGGTCTTGTCGGGATTCCAGAATTCTTCCGACGCGGCGAGAATATCCGCCTTGCTCTCAAAACCGGCCAGATACGGATTGGCCATGACGTCTCTCCCACACTCTCACACATGGCCATCCGCGTGGTGGCCTCATGGAAACAGCGTAGGCACGCAAGGGAGAACGGATAATGACAGACGGGCACAATCTCATGACATCCGACAACGAATGCGTTGCGAAAAAGAAATGAATTGACAGAAGGGCCGCCGCTCTTTCACCCTGTCTTTTCTTGCGCGATCCGATGGTCGGACGGAGAAGTCCGACCTGCCATCATGGGAGATAGTGGCGGAATGACACGTCTGCCAACTCAGGGACGTCCCGGTTCACCGGCTTCATCCACGACGGTTCTGGCCTCCGTCGTTTATGGGCTGGACGCCTTCATTGCGCGTCTCGGGGTGCAGCCCGTGGATGTGTTCAGCCGATGCGGCCTTGAAGGACGGCTGAGCAGCACCCCGTCCGAGACGGTTTCTCTGGACGCCTACTGTCGCACGCTGGATTACGCGGCAAGCAAAACGGCAACGGCAAATTTTGGTTTATGGTTCGGCCACCAGTTCGCACCCCGCCGTCTGGGCATGCTGGGCTACGCCGCCCTCTCATCTTCTATTCTGGGCGATGCGCTCGACAATCTGGCGACGTTCTTTCCGATCCATCAGGACAACAGCATCGTCACTCATTCCAGACAGGGTGAGACTGCCCGTCTGGATTATGATGTTGGCGACCCGCTCCTTCACGACCATCGTCAGGATGCCGAGCTGACTCTCGCCGTATTGTGCAACATCATCAGGGACGCCTGCGGCCAGAACTGGACACCTGTAGCCGTGCATTTTCGCAACAAGGCGCCGTCCTGCACGAATGAGCATGAAAAGGTGTTTGGCTGTAAGGTTCTTTTCGGACAGGCGACAAACTCTATCCTGTTTCCATCAGCCAGCCTCGCCACACCGATGCCAGCCGCAGACGGGCTCCTGTTCAGCGCAATCAAGGATGGACTGCTTCAGATACAGGCGCACAAGCAGTCACTTGAACAGGATTTTCTGTTGCAGGTCCGCCGCGTCATCCTTGATCTTCTGCCGCACGGCCATCCCTCCATCACTCAGGTTGCCGAGCGGCTTGGCTGTCCCTACTGGACCCTTCAGCGGCGTCTGGCCGCGAGCGGCTTCACGCACCGGCTTCTGGTGGAAGACGTGCGCCGCCAGCATGCGCTGAAATACCTGCGGAATGGCGAACATTCCGTGTCACAAACAGCATTTCTTCTGGGCTATAGCGAAGGCAGCGCCTTCACGCGGGCTTTTACCCGCTGGCATGGGTGCTCCCCACGGAGCTGGCAGGGCACGACCGGCGGCTGAGCATGACGGAAAACATGTCTTTGTAAACAGGGGGTATTTCTCCAGCACTATGGCAGATTCCCTGTATGTAGTGAGATACGTTCCTGCTCATGAGAAGGAAACATTCATGCGCGTTTCCCTCTCACGCGACCATTCCGCTCACCACAGACAGCCGCTCGACTCAGAAAATCAAAAACGCCCGTTCCTATAAAAACCTACCGCTCTCCATCGATATAACGAGCCCGAACGTGCCGCAGATAGTCCTCGGCACCCAGCGGCTTTCCTGTAGCCGCGCTGATGATATCCTGCGTCGAGGCACTGCTGCCGCGTTCATGCACCGCAGCACGAAGCCAACCCAGAAGGTTACTGAACTCACCACGCTGGATTTCATTCTCGATTTCCGGCAACGCCGTCTTCACCGCCGCGAACAACTGCGCTGCTGTCAGCGCGCCCAGAGCGTAGCAGGGGAAATAGCCCCACAAACCCAGCGGCCAGTGAATGTCCTGCAAACATCCGCGTCGATCGTCCGGGACATCCAGTCCCAGCATATCCTTGATACGGGCATTAAACGCTTCGGGGAGATCCTTGAGCGCCAGCCGCCCTTCAATCATGGCGACCTCAAGCTCATACCGGACGATGATATGCGCCGGGTAGGTGACTTCGTCCGCATCCACACGGATAAAGCCCGGGCTGACCCGTGTCATACGACGATAGAGATCATCCGCATTCCATGAACCCTGCCCGCCAAATGCAGAGGACATGACCGGCGCTGCAAATGTCGCAAAGGCGCGGGATCGTGTGACCTGCATTTCCATCAGCAGGGACTGACTTTCATGCAAGGTCATTCCTCGCGCCCGACCGACCGGCTGCCCCTGCCAGTCAGCAGGCAATCCCTGTTCATAAAGCGCATGACCTGTTTCATGAATCACGCCAAGGAACGCCGGCAGAAAATCATCTGCTGCATAACGCGTGGTGATACGCACATCATCCGTCGCACCGCCGCAGAACGGATGGGCGCTCACATCCAGCCGTCCACGCGTCATGTCGAAACCAACCTGCCGCATCATGGACACGCCGAGTTTCTCCTGATCCGTAATCGGAAAAGGTGCAGCACCGACCGAAGGAATCTCCCCCGCAGCGACCTGCCGTTCAAGCACCTCCTGCAACAATGGCGGCAGATCGTGAGCAAGAGTTTCAAAGATCGGCGTGATGGCTTTCTGCGTCATGCCCGGATCGAAACCATCAAGCAGCGCGTCATAGGGCGAAACGGACAGCGCCTCGCCGATGGCCGTGGCGCTCTCGCGTGTCAGATCGAGCACAGTCTGCAAATAGGGCCGCAGACTTTCAAAATCGTTGTCGGCACGGGCTTTGCGCCAGACCATTTCTGCTTCCGATCCGGCTTTCGATAGCGCTTCGACCAGATCACCCGGCACGGCAATGGCACGGGTATGAATTCGTTTCATCTCGTTGAGATTGGCCTGTTTCCAGAAATCGCCATCCACATTGGCCGTGCCCAGCCAGTCCCCCACCTCGGGCGCGGTCAGCATTTCGTGCTGCAAACCGCCGAGAGTGGCCATGACCGTCGCACGGCGACCGGCTGCCCCTTCCGGCATCATCGTATCGCGATCCCATGAGAGGAGGCCTCCCGCATCTTCCAGAGCGGAAAGACGTCCAAAAAGGCGATGCAGATGATCGTAGACGTTCATGGGAAACTCCAGTTGAATCAGTGCTTCCAACCTATCACGATCTCGCCGTGCTGTGACGGCGGAGAAATCGGCGAATTTTCTGCCATGAAAAAAATCCCGCTATCAGATCAAAAACTTCTTCTTTATGAACGCCTGATTAACAAATGGGGCAGCAGCCCTTCCCTGTTTCATTACGCGGGACGTACTGACGCACGATGCAGACAACGAACATTACAGAGAGATTTTCCTTCCCGAAGAAAGGAAGCCAGAACAGTTACCTTGGTTGGAGCCTACTGATCGCCATTGTCGCCAGCCTGTGTTCCGGCCTTGGCACGGGATACATATTTTTCAGACTGGATCACGCCCATTCCAGTCAGGCGCTGGCTTACAAGGACGCCCAGATCGCCCTTCTGACAGCGCAGAAACAGGCCGTTGAAGCGCGGGCAAAGGCTGATCAGATCAAGGCGGACGTGGTCTGGCGGGACATCTCTGACGAGGCGCGCGTCTGTCTGCAGAGTGATTTTGTAAACCTCAGGAACGACTTTGAGATCATAACGCTCGCGGGCGATGCGGAAGCGGCTTTCATGGCCGATCAGACACAGGACGCTCTGGAAGGGATCGACAGGAAGGTCCGGCGCTCGCAGATATTTTCAGCCCGAGGCATCGGGGAATATTACATCTATAACAAGAACCCTCAGATTGCCTCCAGCGTCGCGACGACACTGAGTCACTGCGGTTTCCCGGCCCGCACCATGCCCGCGCCGATTACTGCGGCAGGCATAGCGGGCCCTCTTCCAGCCGGCTTTGACACCTCCAGCGCAGTGCAGCTTTTTATCAACACACGAAAAAAGCCGCATTTCAGCTTCGACTGAAACAGAGGCCCATTCCACAAGCATCACATTTCTCAGGAACGCCTTGTGATCTGGCGGAACGTCAGGTTGAGACGACACTCTCCCGTGAGAGGATGTGATGACACAGCCAGCGGGGCGATGCCGTGGAACATCATCCGGGAAGGACCGCCCCACACCACTACATCGCCGTGCGACAACCGAAACCGGCGTAAGGGAGAAGCGCGGTCGAGACCTCCCCACAGGAACGTCGCAGCCACTCCCAGAGAGACGGAAACAATCGGTGTCTCCGCATCCTCTTCATCCTTGTCCTGATGCAGGGAAAGACGTGTTCCGGGGCGATACAGATTCAGCAGACCTGATTGCAGTGGAGGATGCGGAAAGCCTGCCGCACGGGTGGCCTCCTCCACCAGCAAGCGAAACAGGTCAGGCATGACTGGCCATGGCTGACCGTTATCCGGTCGGACATGTGTGTAGCGATAACCGGACCGGTCCGAAATCCATCCATAGTCACCAAAGGAAGTCATGGCGACGGACATGCGATGACCGCCCGGTGTGACAAGATATCTGAGCGGCGCCTGCCGGACGATATGGCGAGCGGCTTCCAGCAGCTCTGGCGCTCGGGAAAGCGCCATGCCAGGAAAAATAAAAGCGCCCGGATCCAGTTGAATCCGTTCGGCCCGGCTTTCATCCTGTCCGGGTTCCGTCACTTTGAGAAAGTCGAAAAGATCCCCGGTCACTGGCCCTTCTCCCGCCCCACTCGCCACCCCACCGCTGATAGCACGTCTGACCGTGGCCTATTGCGGTTGTAAGATGGGGGAAGGTAATTGTAGACTGATAGAAATGACATTGATGATGGGCTGTCCGGCCACGCGCCCGCAACCCAGCCCTGAGAGATCTGTATCTATGCGTGTTTTTCCCAGACTCACCGGCTTTTTCCCAACGACAGGCCTCCTGCTGCTTCTGGCGGCCACGAGCGCATCCCTGTCCGGACAGGCGATGGCGCAGCAGAGTGATGCCCTGTCGGGTGCCGAAATGATGTCCGGTGATCCGACACGGGAAGACAGCAGCGCAGGCGCGCCGACAGGTCGCCATGAAAACCTGCATGTCCAGGGACACAGAAAACTGCCGCCCGGATATCAGGATGCGCCTTCGATGGACATGCTGCATGGTCCCGATCCGGAACACGCCCAGCATGTCACGAGGGACTCCGTCACGGGCGCTGATCTGTCGAGATTCGGTTCCGCCTATCAGGATTCCGGCCCGAACGGCTCGGGCAGTCTGGGTGATTCCACAGGTAACGGCTGGGTCACGCCCCGCTAACCGACTTTGCCCGGAAGGCGCACTCTTTCCTGACCAAACGCCGCTGACAGGTCCGTATAGGCAGACGTGTCAGCGGCGTTTCCGTACCGCATAAGCTACCACACCTCTTATATTCTGCCATTCAACCTGCTTTTTGAAAAATCTTAACCGCCCTTGTGAGCGAAAGCCTGGTGGCGGCGTTATGCCATGTATCAGGCCACAATAACGGCGGCCGCAGCTTTCAGGTGATCCAGACTCTCATGGCTTCCGAACAGATCCTCGAAGACGAACAGCACGCACCACCACCCGGCGAAACACCGCTCGACAGCATTGCCCGCATCCTTCGCCTTACATTGACCCTTGCCGCGGTCATGCTGTCGATCTGGCTGATCGGCGATGTGATCATGGTGGTCTTTGCTTCCGCATTGTTTGCCGTGATCCTGCACGGACTCGCCCGTGGTCTGAAACGCTGGACAAATCTGCCCTATGGGGCGGCGCTGGCCATCGTCTGCGTGCTGATGGTGACGCTGACAGTCGGCATCGGCTGGTCAAGTGGCTCGGACATCGTCGCGCAGGCCGCGAAGCTGCGTGACGCCCTGACCACGCAGGTCTACGCCCTTCGTGACCAGCTTGCGGCATGGCCACAGGGACAGGTCCTGCTGAATTACCTGCCGGCCTCTCTGGGCGGCCACGGCGGTGGTGCAAGTGGCAGTGGCGGATTGATGTCCCTGGGCTCGCGGATCGCCGGTTCCATGACAGGATTTCTCGGTTCGGCGTTCGGCGTGCTGGGAACCCTCGCCGTCGTAGTCATCGCCGGACTGTATTTCGCCGCGTCCCCCACTCTTTACGCCAACGGCATCCTCCGCCTTGTGCCGCATCACTGGCGCGGACGGGGACAGGAAGTCATGCTCGTCGCAGCGGACACCCTGTGGGCGTGGGTCGCCGGACAGGCGCTGGATATGGCCGTCGTCGGGATCCTTTCCGGCATGGGTCTGTGGATCATCGGCGTGCCTCTGGCCGTCAGCCTCGGCTTTCTGGCCGCGCTCTGTAATTTCATCCCCTATATCGGCGCTATTCTCGGTGCTGTGCCCGCGCTGCTGCTGGCGCTTTCCCTCGGCCTGCGCGAGACCGCCATGGTGGCCGCGCTCTACGCAGTGGTCCAGTTCTTCGAAGGCAACGTGATGGCCCCGCTGATCCAGCGCAAGGCCGTACAGATGCCGCCCGGTCTGACCGTTCTTTCCCAGACATTCTTCGGTGGCATATTCGGTGCGCCGGGACTGATTCTCGCCTCCCCGCTGACCGCCATGCTGCTCGCAGTGGGTGACAAGCTCGCACCTCCGCTGGAAGACAATGAACGTATCTGAGCGCACTTCTCCTTCCCGACTGGCCGGACTGCTCTGTCTGGTGAGCGCCGTCGCCCTCAGCGGATGCGCCCGCTATGAGCAATCCAAACGCCAGCTCTGTGCGCAGGAAAAGCCTGACACGACCCTCCTGCGTCAGCCCACTCTGGCCAATTTCATCCGCTCCTGCGGCCTCCAGTATTATCCGGACGCTACGGGCCAGATAACGCTGCACTACAATCCGCCGCGCCACGATGACACGCTGCCGGTTTCCGCCCCCAAAGCCTTCGCCGTCA
This sequence comes from Drosophila baimaii, assembly GCA_018874675.1. Taxonomy (NCBI): domain Eukaryota; kingdom Metazoa; phylum Arthropoda; class Insecta; order Diptera; family Drosophilidae; genus Drosophila; species Drosophila baimaii. The sequence goes on from JAEIIU010046635.1 coordinate 149,072, forward strand.
GTGACCTCGGCGGCTCCCGGGGCAGACTGTGGTATCTCTGCATGCCCGTTCCCTATCTGGCGTCAGTAGGCAGTCGGGTAGAAAGCACCCTGTCCGTCTGTCGCTATGCAGGCTCGGGCGAGGATCGCATGTCGCTGACGTACGATCCGCAGGATGCCGTCACTTACAGTCCACGGAACTGGTGAAAGCAGCCTGTTCCAACGAGGGGGTGTATTCTCCCGACAGTGAGGACTGGAAAAACACAGGCGGCCTCGCTAAACCGGCGCTATGAACGACGTCGATTTCTCCCTCGCCGGGGCCACTGCTGCGCCCACACAGATTCTGATCGCCCCTCAGGCCGTGCTGCGCCAGAAGGCCCGGATCGTGCGTCCGGAGGATATGGAGACGCTGAAAGCGACCCTGCCAGGCATGTTCTCAGCCATGTATGCCGCGCCCGGCATCGGTCTGGCGGCCCCTCAGGTCGGGATCAGCCAGCGCTATGTCATCGTCGATCTGGGCGATAACGAAGACCGCCAGCCGATCGTTCTCATCAATCCCGAGATCCTCACGGAAAGCGAAGTCATGACGCCGCGTGAGGAGGGCTGCCTCTCCCTTCCCAACCAGTATGCGGAGGTTGTCCGTCCGGAAGCGGTGCGGGTTCGCTGGACGAACGTTGAAGGCGAGCGCTGCGAGCGTGAAGTGGACGGGCTGCTGGCGACCTGCATCCAGCACGAGATCGATCATCTGGATGGCGTGCTGTTCGTGGATCACCTCTCCACGCTGCGTCGCAACATGATCATGCGGCGTCTGGCGAAAGAGCAGAAGCTCATCAGGCACTAAACGCCACCCGCCACAGATTTCACACTCCGAGCGGACGCCTCCTTCCGCCCGGACCTGACTTGCGGAGAACAGACCGATGCGTCTGGCCTTTATGGGCACGCCCGATTTCGCCGTTCCGGCGCTCTACGCTCTCCGCGATGCCGGACATGAGATTGCGGTCGTCTATACCCAGCCTCCGAGACCAGCCGGACGCGGCAAGGCGCTGCGCCCTTCCCCTGTGCATCATGCAGCGGAGACGCTCGGCATTCCTGTGCGCTGTCCGGAAAAGCTGCGAAACAATCAGGAAGAACTGGCCTGGTTCGCCGAGCAGAAGTTCGATGTCGCCATTGTTGCGGCCTACGGCCTGATCCTGCCGGAAGCGATGCTCAACGCACCCGAACTGGGCTGCCTGAACATCCACGCCAGCCTGCTTCCGCGCTGGCGGGGCGCGTCTCCGATCCAGAGCGCCATTCTGGCCGGAGACACGGAAAGCGGCGTAACGATCATGCAGATGGATGTCGGTCTGGACACGGGCGACATGCTGTCCTCGGTTGGCGTTGCGATCACAGCCGTGACGACAGCCACCAGTCTGCATGACGAACTGGCGGCTCTGGGCGCGAAAATGGTGGTGGATGTCCTGCGTGAGCGTCCTTCCGCCATTCCTCAGCCCGAGGACGGCGTGACTTATGCCGCCCGCCTGACGAAGGAAGATGGCCGCATAGACTGGACTCAGCCTGCCGAGACCATCGACCGGCAGGTGCGCGCTCTGACCCCCTGGCCCGGTGCGTTTACAACGCTGGATGGCGTCACTCTGAAGATTGGCGCCGTTGAGGTCGAGGCAGAACGCTCCGGCACGCCGGGCGCGGTTCTGGATGACCGTCTGACTATGGCGTGCGGCGAAGGTTCGGTCCTCCGTATCTGTCGGATTCAGCGCCCCGGACGCGGCATGATGGACACAGAGGCGTTTCTGCGCGGGCAGCCCGTGGCTGTCGGCACACATCTCGGCTCATGAGTGACGGCTCTCCTCCGGCGTTCTTTCGTCAGAGCCATGCGCCGGACGACCGGCAACGCTGGGCCGTCAAGATCGAGTATGACGGCACCGGTCTGGTGGGCTGGCAGAGACAGAAAACCGGGCTATCCGTTCAGCAACTGCTGGAAGAAGCCGCCGCCCGGCTGGCGGGAGGACGCGAGGTTCCCAGCATCACCGCCGGACGTACGGATGCACGCGTTCATGCCACCGGACAGGTGGCGCATCTGGATTTTCCAATCTCCCTGCCTCTCAATCCCCGGGCTGTGAGAGACGGCCTTTCCTACCATCTCAAAGACCATCCAATCGTGATTTTGGCAGCGGCTCCTGTGGACCCAGCATGGAGCGCCCGCTTCTCCGCCGTTCGTCGTCGTTATCGGTACAGACTTCTGAACCGCCCGTCCCGCCCCGGTATCGAAGCCAACAGGGTGTGGCATGTACGTCATCCGCTTGATGTGCCGGCCATGCACTCCGCCGCGCAGATTCTGCTCGGCCAGCATGATTTCTCGACGTTCAGGGCGGTTGCCTGTCAGGCCAAAAGTCCTGTCCGTACGCTGGACCGGCTGGATATTACCCGTGACGGCGAGCTGATTCTGTTCGATGTCGAAGCCCGCTCCTTCCTGCATCATCAGGTGAGGAATCTGGTCGGCACGCTGCAACTCGTCGGCTGTGGTCGCTGGGACGCTGAACGATTGCGGACGGCGCTGGAAGCGCGTGACCGATGCGCAGGCGGGCCAACCGCCCCTTCTGAGGGCCTGTATCTGGTGGGCGTGGATTACGATCCTGATCCTTTTGGGTAATCAGGCCAATCCAGATCAGATCTTACGCACAAACCAAGATTACAGTTTGCTTTCTTCGATCCATTCACGTGGCGTTTCCGGAAAAAATATTTCCGCATTACATGGATGATTTGCCGCTTTATCTTTCACCAGATTACCCAGAAAATCCATAAATCCCTGATGATTGGTTGCTATATTCATCTCAAAAACCGCATTTTCGGATCTTCTATTGTGGGAAGCAGGTTATCTTCCTTGCAAAATAGATAGAGATCCTTATATATTTTGAAGATTTTATCGAATTTTTCTTCAAACCAGTCATCCTGATTATCTGGAATTCTTACATTGTGAGAAAGCGCATTCAGAAAGTCTACATGTGAAATCAGTCTTTCTGTTGTCGGAGTATAATAGGTCAGAAATTCATTTCATTTTATACCAACAATATCATCTGTATAATGAATTTTTCTGTGAACTCTCCTTACGTGCTTTGCTCCATTCTTCAATTTCCAACCCTGCACATACTTGCACGCTTTCCTAGTATAGGAATCATAATCCGAACCAAAACTTTCAATCATTTCCTTGTAAAGATCGACCCGGCTCTGAAAGCTGTTTCTCAACTCCAGAGCAGCATAAAAAAGATTTTCCTTTTTACGTGATCTTATAAGAAGTCTGGCCCTTTCCAGATAATCCGACGCACCAGTGCCATACATCGCTCTATGCTCCCGACAGAATGAAGCTACGTGCTACGCAGTAAAGCACCAGCATCTTTTTCCGCCAACGGAGACACTTTCCCGGTTCCCTCTTGCGTCCGGTCTCCGGTTCAGCCAAACCAAGCCTTTACTTCAACTTGCGCTGGTCACGGGATTATCGGGACTGGCCAATCTTGCGCTGTCAACGGCAAGGGCCTGAAGACCTCACATGATCTCCCTTTTCATCGGCCGACTTATCGTCCTGTGCGCCAAGCGCGCTTCTCTCGTCGTCGCACTGTTCATGCTGCTGGCCGCGACGTCCGTCTGGGTGAGCTACAATCACCTTGGCGTGACCACCGATACGGACAAGATGCTGTCCGACAAGCTGGCCTGGAAAAAGCGCTCCGACATGATGGGGAAGCTGTTCCCTCAGAAGGACAATCTTCTGGTCGCGGTCATCGAGGCCGACCTGCCTGAAGAAGGACGCGCCACGGCGCGCGCTCTGGCCGACAGACTGTCCGGAGACCACGACCACTTCAACTATATCCGCCTGCCGGACGACAACGCCTATCTCAACCGCAACGGGCTGATGTTTCTTGACCAGAAGGCTCTCGCCAAGGTTCTGGACGACACCGTTTCCGCCCAGCCTTTCCTTGGCGCTCTGGCGGCCGACCCGTCAGCGCGTGGTCTTTTTGACTCCCTCGGGCTGATCGCGGAGGGCGTCAAACGGGGTCAGGCCAATATGGCTGGCTTTCAGGCTCCCCTGAACGGCTTCGCCAACAGTCTCGAAGCCGCAGCGAACGGACATCCCGAGTTTCTGTCATGGCAGCAGCTTCTGGCCGGAAATCTGACGGATCTGGCGGGCCGCTACCAGTTCGTGATGACACAGCCGAAGCTGGATTACGGTTCTTTCCAGCCGGGCGGCGCTGCATCCGATGCCATTCGCGCGGCTGCGAAAGACCTGGAATTCGTGAAAACAGGTCATGCCCATGTCTATCTGACAGGCGATGTGCAGATCAGTGATGAAGAATTCGCCACCGTCGCCGACGGCATGGTCGCCGGCCTGCTGGGCTCACTGGCGCTCGTCATTCTGTGGCTGACACTGGCCGTTCATACTTGGCGCGTCATCGTGCCGATCGTGATCACCCTCATCACCGGTCTGCTCCTGACCACAGGTTTCGCAGCCATCGCTGTCGGCACGCTGAACCTGATCTCCGTGGCGTTCGCCATCCTGTTTGTCGGTATCGCCGTCGATTTCGCCATCCAGTTCTCGGTGCGTCTGCGCGGACAGCAGCCCAAACAGACCGGTGAAGCCGGTCTGGAGGAAGCACTGTTCAGGACCGGTGAGGAAACCGGCCATCAGATTCTGGTCGCGGCTCTGGCGACAGCCGCGGGCTTCCTCGCCTTCACGCCCACAGCGTTTCTGGGCGTTGCGGAACTGGGACTGATCGCAGGCATTGGCATGCTGGTCGCGTTTGTGTACACCATTCTGCTCCTGCCCGCCCTCCTGCGCCTTTTCCGCCCGTCGATCGACCATGCCCGGACGGGCTATGTCTTCATGAAACCGGTTGATCGGATGATCCGCCACTGGCGCAAGCCTCTGCTCGCCATCTTTGCAGTCGTCGCGGTGGCAGGCATTGTCCTGATCCCAAGCCTGAAATTCGACGGTGATCCGCTGCACACCAAGGACCCGAAGTCCGAAGGCATGCGGACCCTGCATCTGCTGATGAGCAATCCGGTCTCATCACCCTATAGCGCCGAATATCTTGCTCCCAATCTCGATGCCGCCAAAGCCATGGCCGACAAGGCCGGAAAGCTGCCGGGTGTGCATGACGCCATGTGGCTCGGCTCCTATGTTCCGGAAGATCAGGATACGAAGCTGGCGTTAATTCAGGACGCCGCACAGATCCTTATCCCCGGTCTGGCCGTGCAGAACACGCAGGCAGCGCCGGATGCCGCCGCGATCAAGGCTTCCGCAGCCTCCGCAGCTACGGCGCTTTCGGGTATTCTGAGCGACCTTGCTCCCACTGACCCGCTGCGCCGTATTCAGGCCGCGCTGGCAAAACTGGCGACAGCGCCAGATGCGCTGGCCATGCAGACCAATGACGCGCTGGTCCGCTTCCTGCCCATGCAACTCGATACGCTGAAAGATGTGCTGTCCGCCCAGCCGGTCACCCTCAAGGATGTTCCGGACGTCATCAAACGTGATTACCTTCTTCCGGATGGACGCGCTCTGGTGGAGATTCACCCCAGCGGCCTGATGTCGAAGCCCGGTGCGCTCCACACTTTCGTCAAGACAGTCCGTCCGCTTTCACCTGAAATGGCCGGATCGGCCGTGGACATTGTCGAAAGCGCGAAAACCATTGTCGGAGCGTTCAAGACGGCCGCCATTTCCGCCATCATCATGATTGCGATCATCCTGTTGTTCGCCCTGCGCAAGGTTCTGGATATGGGGCTTGTTCTGGCTCCCCTGCTGTTGTCCGCCCTGATGACCGTGATCCTGATCAGAGTGGTCCCGGAGACCCTGAACTTCGCCAATATCATCGCACTCCCTCTCCTGCTGGGCGTAGGGGTGTCGTTCAACATCTACTTCGTGATGAACTGGCGGGCGGGCGTTCAGTATCCCCTCGCCTCACCCACCGCGCGCGCCGTGCTGTTCTCGGCCCTGACGACCGGCACAGCCTTCGGCTCACTGGCGCTTTCCCATCATCCCGGCACCGCCAGCATGGGACGTCTTCTGCTGCTTTCTCTGGGCTGCACGCTTCTGGCGACGCTGGTGTTCATTCCCGCCCTGTTGCCGAAGCGGTCGATCGATCAGGAATAGCAGGAGTTTTTCATTAAGGATTCAAAAAAGGCGAGGACTTCGGTCTTCGCCTTTTTTATTATGCTGGCGATGGGCAAAAACGGAGGAAATATGTTTGCAGTTCTTGGAGCCTCCGGCCATGTAGGAAAGGCTGTAGCGGAACATCTTCTGAAGCAGGCCCTGCCTGTAACAGTTGTCATCCATGACCCACAGAAAGCGTCGGACTGGGCAATACGAGGAGCCTCTATTGCTGTCCTTGATATTCACGACACTGAAGCTCTGGCCCGGACACTCAAGGGAGCAGAACGTGCATTCCTGCTCAACCCACCTGCGAACCCTTCCCTGAACACCGATCAGGAAGAACGGGAAACCACAAGATCAATCCTGCAAGCAGTCAGCAAAGCAAATCTGAAAAAAATTGTCATACAGTCTACATATGGCGCTCAGGAAGGAGTTCATTGCGGGGATCTGGGAGTTCTGCATGAGTTCGAGCGTGGCGCACAGCAATTATGTACGCCGCTCTGCATCGTGCGAGCCGCTTATTACATGAGCAACTGGCTGCCTTCACTGCCTCTTGCAAAGCAGACAGGATCTTTCCCCAGCCTGCTGCCGTCCACTCTCAAGGTTCCGATGGTCGCACCACGGGACGTGGGACAATTGGCTGCAAAATTATTATCAGCTCCGATCAATGAAACCGGAATCTATAATATTGAAGGACCGGAATATTATACCGCCCTTGAAGTCGCTGACAGCTTTTCAAGACATCTATCACGCATCATTTCCGTAGATGCAGTGCCATCTTCAGATTGGCACGACTACTACAGAGCACATGGTTTTTCTGAAGAGGCTGCTCATTCCTATGCAAATATGACCGGGATTTTTGTCGAACAGCGTTATGAATTACCCCGGAACGCCGTAAAGGGCGAAACAACACTCTCAGCATATTTCGATAAAGAAATTTAACATCCAACATCGGATATAACTGCCATTCGAGCACCAATACGCTTTCCTCAAAGAAACGGACTACATTCGTTCAGTGAAAAAAGACCTTACGATCTCTTCATCTTTACATGTTATTTTAAAAATTAATCTTCACTGATTCAAAGGTGTTTTTCAGTGTGACAGGATCTACTGCTCTTTACAGGCATGCACTGTCCATTTTTTCTGGAGTGTGTCTCTGCTCCCATATGACATTGGCGCAATCCGTCAATCTGGAGGCTCTACATCTTCCTTATGAGGGTTTTTGTGAGACTGTCGCGCAGGCTTTAAAGAACTACCCACCCAGCACACCTGATGCCGCAGAAGCCAATAAACGCTGGTGGAATGGGGCCATGGCTGCCGGAGGCATACCGCCCTACAATATCGAATACGACCACTACCGCATCATTGATGAGTTCTTTGACGCCTGCCGTCCCAGTCCACGCACTCCGATCAAACCGATCATGAGAAATATCGCTCTTCAGCACACGTGGATTCTGAATTAGGGCATCACAGGCAAGACACCACAGGCGTGAGCTTCAGGTATCATGGGGATCAACACTATGAAATCCGTATGTTTCATAGCGCGTTTTCATGATTCCATTCTCAACGTCCACAACCATAAATCCTTCAGGCGTTCCATAGCGCGTTCCATGCCACCAGTTGCCACTCACAGCACCCCCTGTGATATAGGGAACACCGTGCCAGTCGATCCGCTCAAGAATGTGGGTATGTCCCTGCAGAACACCGATAATATTGTATCTGTCAAACAGCGGCAGCACGTCATAGGCATTTCTCACGCTTATGACATGATGTTTCGGCGGCACAGCCTGCGGTGCGGCATACTCGGCGGCGGCAGTCACTAATGGGATATGCGTGACAACAATGATCGGCGTTCCAACAGGTTGAGAAGCGAGATCACGTGCCAGCCAACCAAGCTGGGCGTCGTCGATCCAGCCTTCGTAACCACGATCTTCCGTAATACCGATCGAGTCCAGCACGACAATGTGGACGCCCTTGTGATCGAACGAATAGTAAAGCTGTCCGAAATTATCTTCAAAAAACTTCTTGCCGTATAAAGGATCAGTCGGCTGCACGCCACTTTTCGTATACACCCCGAAGCAGTCGTGGTTCCCGATCGTATGATGAACTGGCAGCGAGAGATCCTGCGCCGTTCTTTTGTAAAGATCGATCAGCATTGAGGCGCGTCCTGCATTCACACCCAGAGCGTCAAACACATGATCACCGCCCTGAATGACAAAATCTGTCCGAATGGAACGGGCTTTTGCAAAAGCCTGATGACATCCGCCTGCGGCATTCAGTTCCGGCTGAAGATGCGTATCGGTGATGAACAGGAACGAGAACGGTTTGTGAGACCGCAGAGGCGGCCTGACTGGAAGAGCCGCCTCTGCGCCGATCGTCCTGGCCAGACCCACACCGCCCGCAAGCGACAGAAAAGTTCTTCTTTTGAGGTGAAACATTCGGGCGGCCCTCTTCCTGTCCACGCACGGCAAGACTGAAAATCAGTCTGATCAGAATCCCATCTCCATTCAAGCGTGTCATAAATGCTTCATTTTTTCGTACTGACAGCCGGAAAAAGCCCTGTTCATCCGCTCGGTACGAGGCCTTCTACTGATGAAATTTCTGAATGGGTTCTGTTACGCGGCGACATTCGCTATCTGAAGCAATCAAACAGTAACGGAATGACAGAATGAACAAGGCTCTGACCGCCCTTGCCCTCGGAGCGTTCGCCATCGGCGTGACGGAATTCACCCCCATGGGACTGCTTCCAGTTCTGGCGCACGGTGTCCACAGCAGCGTGCCGCAGGCGGGCGGATTGATCAGCGCCTACGCTTTTGGCGTCATGGCGGGCGCTCCGGTCATCACCCTCTTTCTTGCCCGCTATCCACGCAAATATGCCCTGATCGGGCTGATGATCCTCTACACGGTGGGTAATCTGACAGCCGCCGCCAGTTCAACCTATACCGAATTGCTACTGGCCCGTGTTCTCACCAGTTTTTCTCATGGCGCGTTTTTCGGACTGGGCGCCGTGGAAGCGGCGAGCCTCGTCGATCGCTCCAAACGCGCCAGCGCTGTCGCCAGCATGTTCATGGGCCTGACGATTGCGAACATCCTCGGCGTGCCTGCCGCAACATGGATGGGCGATACACTGGGCTGGCGTCAGGCTTTCATGGCGATCTCGCTGCTCGGTCTGGTCGCAGCCACCGCACTGGCCCTATTTCTTCCTCTTGCCGAAGCCGGTCCCCGCCCGAACGCAGCCGCTGAACTGAAGGTGATGGTCCGTCCCAACGTGCTGATGGCGCTGGGTCTTACGGTCATCGCTGCGGGCTCGATGTTCGAACTCTATACCTATATCGTTCCGATGCTGGAAACCGTCACCCATGCCGGCCCCACACTGGTGACCATCGCGCTGATGCTGATCGGTGTCGGGTTCAGTGTCGGGAATATCGTTGGCGGCAAAGCTGCCGATATCTCCCTGACAAAAACGCTGCTCATCTTCTTCCCGATCCTCGGCCTGATCATGCTCGTCTTCCCCATCGCGGCACAAACGCCCGCCGGTGCGCTGATCGGAGTCTTCGTGTGGGGTATCGCCTGCTTCTCGCTCACCCCTGCCCTTCAGATGCGCACGATGCAGGCCGCCCATGAAGCGCCGGGACTGGCGTCTTCCATGAATATCGGAGCTTTCAATCTTGGAAACGCACTGGGAGCGGCCTTGGGCGGCAGTGTTCTGTCTCTTGGACTGGGTTACTTCATGGTGTCGGCGCTTGGCCTTGGTCTAGCAGCGATTGGTGTTGTTATGGTGCTGTTGTCACGTCGGGGAAGATTGTCGCCGGAGGCGGTGTAAGGTTTTCTATTCGTAGGAAAACTGAGGGTCCGGATTCAACACAAACAGTAAGAAAGGAACGTCGAATTTTAACGTTCCTGCTTAGCTCTTTGTTTTCCTGATCCTTAACCGGCCTATTCCATCAGATCGCGGGCCTGATCAGCCAGAGTATGCAGGCTGCTCATCGAACTATCAGCCACCATACTGATTCCCAAACCGTTCTGCGCCCAGAGGTAGCCGGGGACATGCCGCATCGGGCGCATCGGCGCTGTTACATCCACGCCATACATGGGACGCACAAACAGGGAGATCCGGGCACCGCTCTCATCTCTATAGAAAAACACGCAGGCAGGACCATGATCGGTCGTGACAAGCTGCCCCCCCACGAGATGGTAGCCCGCAGCAGACAGATCTGGTGGCCTCACCGGACGTCCCAGTATTCTTCCACCCCATGCCGCCAGTTCTGCGATATTGCTCTCCGTGATCGTGCTGCCTTTACTGGCGTCACGCACAATCGCCGCCTCCTGCTCAACGGCGGCCAATCCGACTGGGACGCTCCGATCACGGACAAACCACCCACTGCCAAATCCAATCGACAGCGCAAGAGCGACAGAGGCGACCAGTCTGGGCATACCGGAAGGCCCTGAGCGTCGTTGCTTTAGACGGCTGAGCTCAAAGCGCGCCGGCACCACTTCCCTGAGTTCTTTATCCAGCCCTGCACGAAGCGCATCGCGTTCCGCTCGCCACGCCGTGACACGTCGCCGCGCATCGGGATGACTTTCGAGCCATGTTTCGACTGTTCGCAGTCGCTCGGGCGGCAGAAAACCATCCACCCAAGCCTGAAGGTCATCTTCAGTCACAGGGCGAGCGGACTGTGTCATTTTACCCTCCGAAGAGTGGGGCGTTTTTCATGTTCCATAAGACTGTGCAGGGCGGTGCGTGCACGGGAGAGGCGCGACATCACAGTGCCGACCGGCACACCAAGAATTTGCGCAACCACGCCGTATTGCAGCCCTTCAACGCCTACCAGCAACACGATCTGTCGATGATCATCGGACAAACGCCCAAACGCGTGTACGACTTCCTGCCATTCAAGATGAGGGATTTGTCCGGCTTCCTGAAATGTTTCAGGAGCGGCTGCTTCCGCCAACGGAACGAAACGCCGCAGACGCCGCCAGTGACTCACATTGAGGCGATGCGCGATTGTAAACAGCCAAGGTCGCAAATCCGTCTGACCACGCACCTGATGCAACCTCCTCAGGGCGCGTTCCAGACAATCCTGCACAAGGTCGTCTGCCTGAGACGGATCACGGGTCAGAACCCGCGCATACCGCATCAACGCCGGAATAGCGCTCTGCAACCTGATGTCTGCGTCATCACTCAAACCCGTCTTTGCCTTTTACTGAGTCAACATCTCACCGACAAAGACGTCCTAAAGGCCAGTTTATTCCCGACAAAACGGAGAAATGACAAAATATTTTCCAAAATCCCGCTTTCTTGGGAATAAATCTGACCTAGCCAGCGTTTTCACGGGAGATAACCGCAACAGGATCAGACACCATGGTTCAAAAACCGGCAGTTCCTTCAATGCTGGCGCTGCGCTGGCTCGGCGTTGTTGCTGCGCCAACAGCCCTTGCTCTTGGATTCCTGTGGGCCGGTGGCTGGTTTTCTCCCCATCGTGTGACACAAGACCGCTTGATGGAAGAACTGCACAACGCTGGCAGCTACGGACACGGTTTCCGAAGGGCTCACGCCAAAGGCGTCTGTGTCAGCGGATGGTTCGATGCAAGCGGCGAAGTCGTTCATCTGTCAAAAGCCGCGGTCTTTCATGAACAGCATGTGCCGGTCACCGGACGGTTCGCACTGGGCGTTGGACAGCCCTATGTGCCCGACGACGCCGCAACTGTGCGAAGTATGGCCTTGCGGTTCATGCCGTCTGACGCACCGGAATGGCGGACGGGTATGAATGATCCTCCTGTTCTGCCGCTGCGTGATGCGCGCGACGCTTCCGACTTTTTTGTGTCACAGCAGATTGATCCCGCAACTGGAAAGCCTGACCCGGCACGCAAGAAAGCATTCGGTGCAACTCACCCGTGGCTTAAATCCGCAGCAGAGGAAAACGCTCACCGTTTCATTTCATCAGGCTTCGCAGACGACACTTTTCACAGTCTTGATAGTTTCATTCTGGTTGCGGCAAATGGCGCAAAAACAGCTGTACGCTGGACTATGGCGCCTGTGCAGGCGGTCATGCCCAGCGACGGAAAACAAGGCGATCATGATTATCTGTTTGGCCAACTGATTGGTGACATTCATGAGCGTCCCCTGAAGTGGCGTCTGATGATGACCATCGCTGGTGCGCAGGACGCCATCAACGATCCCAGCCAGATCTGGGCGCGGGATGATCAGAAAATTGATGCCGGGACGCTGACCCTGACTTCGGTTGAAAGCGAGGATGGCGGTCCCTGCACTGGCATCACCTTTGACCCTCTCATTCTGCCACCCGGCATCCTGCCATCAGATGATCCGATCCTGCAGGTCCGGTCAGCGGCCTATATGCGATCATTTTTGCTGCGTTCTGGCGAAAAGCGTGCTCCCAGCGCAGTCACACCCGACATGATTCAAGCGACAGAATCATCAGAAGGGAAAAAGTCATGAGCCAGATCACATCTTTTTCCCTTCTGTCGCGCGTGCTGCACTGGCTCATGGCCGTGATGATTTTGTGCATGCTGTTCATTGGTCTGTTCATGGCGTCTTCAGTTGGCCCCAATTATCATCGGCTGGTGACATTGCATCGTCCGCTGGGCATTGCCATTCTTGCTCTGGCAGTTCTGCGTCTGGGAAATCGCCTCCGATCACCTGCGCCACCACTCCCGGACAATCTGCCGAGTCCTTTGAAGTTTGCAGCCAAATCTTCACATGTTCTGCTCTATATACTGATGATTTCCCTGCCACTGGTGGGTTGGGGGATGCTCTCAGCAGGCGGCTTCCCTATTCCGCTCTGGGACCAGTCTGTTTTACTTCCTCCCATCCTGCCGCACGATCCGGCACTCTGGTCACGGCTCCGCCATCTCCACTCAATTCTGGCTTTTGCGCTCTTTGGACTTGTTCTTGTTCATATTGGAGCAGCCTTGCTTCATGGGCTGATCCGCCGGGACGATGTGCTGCGAAGCATGACGTGTAAGAAAATTCAAAATAGCCGCTCTTAAAAGGCATTTTTCTTCTTGGGCCGCCCGAAGAACGGAAGACAAGGTGAGATTTGTCTTCTGACGACTGGTATGGGTAAAATCAGCTGCCAGTCGTTAGAATCGTCTGTTAAAGAATTCCCCAGTCAAGAAGAATAAGTAGCTTTATTTGATCCTCTTCCATTTGCGCATTGGCAATCACTACAATGGCGACCTTGAACGACAAGGCAGAAAGAAATCACCTAAGCCTGTGTCAATGGTTTTTGGAGCGAGACAAGCCCAAGACGTGCAGTCAAAGGACCATGCCTTCGCTTGTCCCTAGATTCTGCAAGAAACAGTTTTAACTGAAACACATTCAAACAAGCCTGCTCTGCCCAGCATCCTGATCTTAGAGAAATAGTAAATCAGACAGAATTGGCTGCTGGATAAAGAAAACTATCAAAACAAAAACAGGAGCCCCGTCCGCGTCTCAAAGGAAACGGACAAGGCCCCAGCACAAAGTAAAAGAACGTCAGAGCTGACTGAGCGTCCGGCGTACGGCGACGTGCCAGCCGTCGATCATGCCTTTGCGGGTCGAAGTTTCCATCTGCGGCTCGAACAGCGCACCACGCTGCCATTCGGAGGCGACTTCTTCCAGATCGTTCCACAGACCGACGCCGACGCCCGCGAGGAACGCGGCACCCAGAGCCGTCGTCTCGATCTGCTTGGGACGCTCGACCTTCGCCTGCAGCATGTCCGACAGGAACTGACAGAACCAGTCATTGGCCGCCATGCCACCATCGATACGCAGCGTGTCAGCCGTGCCGCCACCGTCCTGCGTCATCGCGGCAACAAGATCCAACGTCTGATACGCCACGGATTCCAAAGCCGCACGGGCAATGTGCGCCTCGGTGGCGTCAAGAGTCAGACCGCAGATCAGGCCACGCGCATTCGGGTCCCAGTGCGGTGCGCCAAGGCCAACAAAGCCCGGCACCATGTAGACGCCATGGCTGTGCGGAATGCGCGTCGCCATATCGTCGGTCTGGGACGCGTGCGTGATCAGGTGCAGACCGTCACGCAGCCACTTGATCGCCGCCCCCGCGACAAAGATGGAGCCTTCCAGCGCGTAGGCTGTCTTGCCCTTCACGCGGTAAGCGATGGTCGTGAGCATCCGGTTCTGGGAAACGACCGGCTTTTCGCCAGTATTCAGCAGAACGAAGCAGCCCGTGCCGTAGGTCGCTTTGGCCATACCCGGCTTGAAGCAGGTCTGACCGACCACAGCAGCCTGCTGGTCGCCTGCGATACCGGCAATCGGCACGGCGCGGCCAAACAGATCAGGCGTGCTTTCGCCGAAAACACCGCTGCTGTCTTTGACTTCCGGAAGCAGAGCCGCAGGGATATTGAAGAGTGCAAGAAGCTCGTCATCCCACTGCTGACGATGAATGTCGAACAGCAGGGTGCGGGAGGCATTGGTCACGTCCGTCGCATGGACCTTGCCATCCGTCAGACGCCACAGCAGGAAACAGTCGATCGTGCCGCAGGCCAGTTCGCCTTTTTCAGCCCGCGCCCGCGCACCCTCTACATTGTCGAGAATCCAGGCGAGCTTCGTGGCTGTGAAATACGGATCGAGCAGCAGACCGGTGCGGCTGGCAACCAGTTCTTCCTTGCCCTGCTTCTTGAGTTCGGCGCACAGGGCCGCCGTCCGCCGATCCTGCCAGACGATCGCGTTGTGAATCGCCTTGCCGGTCTTGCGATCCCATACGACGATGGTTTCACGCTGGTTGGTAATGCCAATCGCCGCAATGCGGTCGACGCCACCAGAACGCTCGACCGCTTCCTGCGCCGTTGTTTTTGCATCACGCCAGATATCTTCAGGATCGTGCTCAACCCACCCCAACTGCGGGTAGTGCTGGGGGAATTCCTGTCGTGCGACGGAAATTTCCTGCCCGTTCATGTCAAAGACAATACTACGGGTCGAAGTGGTTCCCTGGTCAATCGCCAGAATACGATCCTGTTTGATCATGATGGCAGCTCCTTAACGGTCAGACAGAAGTTTCGATCGAGGACGCCGCCACAGCAGGCCTCGGCATGAAAGGCTGGATAAGCGTCCGGTAAAGTCCGGCGCCGATTACGCCACCACAAATCGGGCCTAAAATGGGCACCCACCAGTAATTTCCCGGAGACGGCAACGCCTGCGGCCCCCAGCCAGCGAAGTAGCAGAACAGACGCGGACCGAAATCACGCGCCGGGTTGATGGCCCATGCGTCGAGATATCCGGCGGAAGCACCGATGGCGGCCACAAGAAGACCGATGATCAGCGCACCGGAATTCGCCTGCGGCGCCACGGTGTTGTGTTCGTAGGTAATCGCGAAAATCCCGAACACCAGCATGGCGGTCAGAATGGTTTCAACCACGAAAGAATGCAGCGGTGTGACGAACTCGCCCGGATGCGTGAAGAACACACCCGCCGCCGCGCCGTCGTGAATACGATCCAGTCCATGCGAAATGGCAAAATGCTCGATGACAGGCGAGAACATCGTGTAGACCACGACCGCGCCCAGAAAACCGCCCAGAACCTGGGCGGCGCAATACGGCGCGACCTTCGCCCATGAAAACCCGCGATACACGGCAAGCGCCACCGTCACCGCCGGATTGGCGTGCGTGCCGGAAACAGCGCCCGTCGCATAAATAGCGATCGTGACGCCGAGGCCCCACACGATACAGACGCCCCAGTACGCCGTCTTGTACGGGCTAGGGTCGTACAGAGTGTACATTGCGGCTACAGAATCCCCGAACAGGATGATTATGAAAACCGCAATACATTCGGCGATCAGCTCGCCGATCAGTTTTTTCCGGGCTGTCATGGTGCTCCGATAGTCGTTAACCGACTTTTTCTTTTATATACGCGCCCACACGCTGACGCTGCTCTTCGGTCATATGGAGACCGATTTTGGTACGCCGCCATAGCACATCCTCTGGCGCGCGTGCCCATTCGTTTGCGATCAGGTAGTCGACTTCGTTGGCCGTCATACCCTGACCGAAATCCTCGCCCATATCGGAAAGCGATCTGGCTGTTCCGACAACATCATAAGCCCGCATGCCGTAGGTCCGCATCAGACGCCATGCAAACGGCAGGGACAGGAACGGCGCTGCGTCACGGAAACGGTTGAGCGCCGCTTCAAAACCTCCCGTCCCCAGATCACCACCGGGCAATGCCGCATCCGCTGTCCAGGAATAGCCTCCCACGGCAGGCAGAACCGGCGCAAGCTTTTCAAGCGCGTGTTCGGCCAGCTTACGGAAAGTTGTGATCTTGCCACCGAAGATGGAAAGCAGCGGAGCACCGTCCGTATCATCAAGATCCAGCACGTAATCACGGGTCACGGCAGACGCATTGGCTGCGGCGTCGTCATAAAGCGGACGCAGACCGGCATAGCTCCACACCACGTCGGCCGGCTTGATGTCCTCCTTGAAATAGCGGTTCACGCTCTCGCAAAGATACTTGATTTCCTCAGGAGAAATCTGGACCAGACCCGGCTCTTCATTCCATGTCACGTCCGTCGTGCCGATCAGTGTAAAACGCTGCTCGTAAGGAATGGCGAACACGATGCGCTTGTCGGGGTTCTGGAAGATATAGCACTGCGGGCCGTCAAAAATCTGCGGCACGACAATGTGACTGCCCTTGACCAGACGCACGGATTTCGAATTCGGCAGATCAAGCTGGTTGGACAGCAGACGCGCGACCCACGGACCGGCTGCGTTCACAACACCCTTGGCGCGCACTGTTGTCGTGCCGCCTTTCCGCATATCCTCGATCTCGGCTTCCCAGATGCCGTTGACCCGGCGTGCGGAGACCAGACGCGTGCGGGTACGGATGTCCGCACCACGGTTGGCCGCGTCCATCGCGTTCAGCACAACAAGGCGACTGTCCTGCACCCAGCCGTCGGAATAGACGAAGCCCTTCCTGTACTGATCCTGAAGCGGCTGACCGGCGGAATGCGTGTTCAGATTGAGCGCCCGGGACTTGGGCAGCTTCATCTTCGGGGCAAGGTGATCGTACAGGAACAGGCCCAGACGGATCATCCAGACCGGACGCTGCTCCGGAGAGTGCGGGAGCACGAAACGCAGCGGCCACATGATGTGCGGCGCGATGGCGAGCAGCCGGTCCCGCTCGATCAGAGCCTCGCGCACAAGGCGGAATTCGTAATATTCCAGATAGCGCAGACCGCCATGGATCAGTTTGGTGCTGGCGGAAGAGGTGTAGCTGGCAAGGTCATCCTGCTCGACCAGCAGTACGGACGCCCCGCGACCCGATGCATCGCGCGCGATGCCTGTTCCGTTAACACCGCCGCCTACAATAAGCAGATCATATACGGTGGAGGAGTCGTCGGCTGCAGCCATCTTCATCGGTCCCGTCTGTTGTTCGAAAAATGTATCAGAATTTTCGTATCCGAACATGAACCTCTTTGGCAATGGAAAAATCTCGACAGGACTCTGCAAAAAGTCGCCACAATTCCATCACTCACCGGCTCAACGCCTAAATTGTTCGTTTCCGAACATCCTCACCTACAAGCACAAGCGCAACATCATGAGCGGCGAGCATCTCGCAGATCAGCGCAGGCGGCATCCGATCCGTGAAAAAGGCCGTCACACCGGCGATACTGCCCGCATCCATCAGGGGCCTGCGCCCGAATTTGGTGTGATCTGCCAGCAGAAAGATCTTGCGGGAATTGGCGCGGATAAGTTCGGATGCGCGAATCTCCTCGGCGTCATAGTCCAGAAGAGTACCGTCCTCGTCGATTCCGCTGATGCCGATTACGCCATAATCGGCGCGATAACGGCTGAGCATGGTCAGGGAATCCGGCCCCAGAATCCCCCCATCCCGCACTCGCACCGTCCCACCAGTGACCACGACCCGGCAGTCCTCGCTCCCTGCCAGCAGGGTGGCGACATGCAGATTATTGGTAATGACCTGCAGACCTTTGTGACCCGCCAGCGCCCGGGCGAACGCTTCCGTCGTGGTGCCGATATTCACAAACAGGGATGCGCCATCGGGAATCGCAGCAGCGGCCAGTTCACCGATGGCGTCCTTTTCACCGCGATTACGAATCTGTCTTTGGGGATAGGCGATATTTTCCACCGAAGACGGTGCGCTGGCGCCGCCATGATGACGCAACACCTCTCCTGCGGCGTCCAGTGTGCGGATATCGCGCCGGATGGTCTGCACCGCCACATCGAACAGACGCGCAAGTTCCTCGTTCGAGGCATAACCCTGCCGCTTCACCGTCGCGATGATGGCCTGATGACGCGCCTGCGTGCGGGAACCGTCTCCACCGACATCTCCACGGACCTCAGGCACAGTATTCACCTTCCGGAATCAAGGTCTTCAAGCACTTCCAGAACCGCCTCACCATAGCGGGTGAGCTTGGAGCTTCCGACGCCTTTGACATCTCCCAGCTCTTCGAGGGTTCCGGGACATTCCAAGGCGATATCACGCAACGTCGCATCATGAAAAATGACGTAAGGCGGAATTTCCTGCTCCCGCGCCTCAGCAAGCCGCCAACGCTTGAGAGCGTTGAAGCGTTCCCGCGCGTCTTCGGTCAGTTGATCGGCGATCGAATCGCCCAGTCCCGTGGACCGGCTGTTTCGGGCAGACGCCTCGACTGCATCCTCTCTCAGCCGCACTTCTTCCTCGCCGCGCAGGATCGGGCGCGCAACCTCTTCATTCAGGCGCAGGCCGCCGTGCTCATCGCCGGTCATCAGGGCGCCACGGGCGATCAGCTGCCGCACCACACTGCGCCAGAACGTCTCGGTTTTATCCTTGCCGATCCCCCAGACCGACAGACGATCATGACCCGCCCGCGAAATATTATCCGACGGCTTGCCGCGCAGAACCGCGATCACATGCAGCGCGCCATAACGCTGGCCGGTGCGATAGATGGTGGACAGCAGCATCCGCGCCGCCTGCGTGCCGTCAAAGGTCGGCACGGGTGTTCGGCAGTTGTCGCAATGTCCGCACGGCTCGGTCATGCCCTCGCCAAAACAGGCCAGCAGCGCACGGGTCCGACAGGATGTGCTTTCCGTGAAGGCGATCATCGCCTCCAGCCGTCCCCGCATGATGCGTTTTTCGCTGTCGGGCGCGTTGGACTGGTCCAGCCAGTAACGGGCGCGACTCATATCCTCGCCGCCATAGAGCAGCAGCACATCGGACGGCAGTCCATCACGTCCGGCACGGCCGATCTGCTGGTAATAGGCTTCCGGCGACGCAGGCATGTCGAGATGGATCACCGTCCGCACATCGGGACGATCAATGCCCATACCGAACGCGATGGTGGCGACAATGACAATCGGTTCGCCTGACCGGAAACGGTGCAGGGCGGCGCGCTTTTCCTGCGGCGACAGCCCAGCGTGAAAGGCGCAGGCCGGATAACCTTTTTCACGCAGCGAAGCGGCGATCCGCTCCGTACGGGCGCGCGATCCGCAATAGACAATGCAGGCGTCATTGCGATGCTTCTGAAGCGCATCGACAAGCTGCCGCATTTCGCCGCCTTTGGGGCGCGCGGCAATCATCAGATTCGGACGATGGAAACTTGCTGACAGCACTTCCGCCTCCGGCATAGCCAGAGCGGTGAGGATATCATTACGGGTCCGTGGATCCGCCGTCGCCGTGAGGGCGATACGCGGCACGCCCGGAAAATGCTCCGGGAGCGTCTGGAGCGCGCGATATTCCGGACGAAACTCATGGCCCCATGCGGAAATACAGTGGGCCTCATCAATCGCGATGACAGAGATCTGCTGACGGGACAGACGATCCAGCGTGCCGGGAGAAAGCAGCCGCTCCGGCGATACATAGAGGATATCGACCCGTCCGTTGAACAGGTCGCCCCGGATACGCGAAGCCTCGTCGCCATCCAGCTCAGAATGCAGAGCCGCCGCGTTGACGCCAAGCTGACGGAGCGCCGCAACCTGATCGTCCATCAGCGCGATCAGCGGAGAGACCACCAGCCCCATGCCGGAGCGGCAGAGCGCGGGCACCTGATAACAGACGCTCTTTCCACCACCGGTCGGCATGAGAACAAGCGTGTCCTCCCCCGCCATGACCCTCTCGACGGCCTGCTCCTGCAAGCCGCGAAAAGCCGGAAAGCCAAAGACGCGGTGAAGAACCTCGCGCGGCGACAGCCCGACGAACCGGTCGCGTCCTCCTTCCGGTCCTGACAGTGCCGGGGCGAAACCGCTGTCTCTGTAATCGTCTTCCGACAAGGAGAGCCTTTCCAGCATAAGGCGCGATTACTGAGCGAGCAACTCTATCTCGACGCGACGGGAGCCTACAACACCCTGCGCGTTGGAAGGAGGCCGGGTTGTTTCACGAATACGTCTGGAAGAAACACCATCAGCCATAAGCTGCTGGGAAACGGCCTTGGCCCGCTGGACAGCGAGCAGTGATTCCGTGGAAAGATCACCATTCTGGCGGGCATAGCCTTCCACAACCACAGTCCTGCCGGAATAATGCCGGGCCTTTTCAGCGACTTTTTCCACTACCGAGAGCGAAGTGTCATCGAGAGCCGATGAACCCTGACTGAAAAAGACGACATACTGCCGGCCCGGTCCCTGATCGGCGCAGGCGACGAGCGAACAAAGGCTGACAACAGAAAGAAGGCGACGCATGATCCACTCCTTGCGGTTTGATGGGCCGGAGCCATCCTGACGTCAGACTGGCCGTGTCCGTTTCTCGTGCCTGCGTGAGAGCAGAAGGTCAACAAAAGAGCGTGAAGCAGGCCTTCCGCCGGGCGACAACACCCGGCGTCTTACACCGGAACCACTTCCCCTCCGAAGATGCGCCAGACATGATCGAGCTGTTCCACTCCGGTCAGACGATGGGCGATCAGGATCACCGTCCTGTCCTGCGCGACACGGTTCAGGGTGAGAAAGAAATCCTGCTCGGTCTGGGCGTCGAGGCCCGTTGCCGGTTCGTCCAGAACAAGGATAGGGGCCTCCGACAGCAGCGTGCGCGCCAGTGCGATGCGTCGTCCCTGCCCGCCCGACACCTTGACGCCACCTTCGCCGAGCCATGTATCGAGTGTGTCAGGAAGCGTGCGCACGAAATAACCGACAGCCGCTTCGTCGAGCGCTCTCCACAGCGCTTCCTCATCCGCATCGGGTCTGCCGAGCAGCAGGTTATTGCGGATCGTGTCATCAAACAGATGCGTCGCCTGTGAAAGCCACGCGATATGCTGGCGTAACCAGACGTCCGGAAGAGAGGCGATGTCGACGCCACCAATCAGAACCTGGCCCTCCTGAGGAAAAGCCGCCTTGAGAAGCAGGGCGGCCAGCGTGGATTTCCCTGCGCCCGACGGCCCCAGCAGCGCAACCCGGCTGCCCGCCGGGATGACCAGGGAGAAATCACGGAACACGGCGGGACGGTCAGCCCGCCAGTGAAACGCAACATGCTCGAAAGCAATATCAAAGCGGGTCGGCATCACGGTCGCAGGCGACACGGCCTGCACCGGACGCGGATGCTCATCGGCGATCGCCACGACCCGATGCGCCGCAGCCCCCATATTGCCAGCCAGCATGCCCGCACGGGTAAGACCTGACACACCCTCGAAACAGGCGAAAGTCAGGAACATCAATCCGACACCCTGCACGGCCGGAATACGATCGAACCCGATACCGGCAATGGCGGCCAGCAGCAGAAGCAGGGCTGTTTGCGTGCAGACACTGGACAGCGCGCCAACAAACGCCATACGACGCGAGAGCTGAGCCTGACGCGCCAGCAGACGGCTGTTCGCGCTGTTGACCTGATCAATGATCCGCGGCCCTGCGCCAAAAGCCCGGATCTCGCGCATGCCGCTGACAAGATCCAACACACCGACGCGAAGCGCCGCCTGTGCGTGACTCAGACCAGCCCCTTCCTTGCGGCTCAGCCGAGCCGCAGCGAGCGGCATGATGAAGGCTGAGGATGCAAAGAGAATGCCGATCAGGATACCCAATAACGAGTTGGCATTGCAGATCACCAGCACCAGAACGGGAAATGTCAGGCAGGCTCCGGCCAGCGGCAGCAGAAGGCGGAGGTAAAGCCCGTCCAGCGTCTCGATATCCGATACAAGTCGGGACAGCAGATCGCCCGCGCGTCGGAAGCCCAGACCAGCGGCGGCGCCCTGCGACAGCGAACGGAAGAACCACACCCGCAATGTCGCCAGCGCCCGGAACATGGCGTCATGGGCATACAGACGCTCGGAATAGCGCAGAACGATGCGACCCAGTCCCAGCACGCGGAGCGATGTGGCGGTGACAAGCACCATTCCGAGCGCCGCCCCGGCGAAACGCAGTCCGGCGCTGCTCATCAGGGCCAGTCCGGCAAGAACCGCCAGCAGGGAGAGCACCAGCCCCATGGTCAGACGCGCCGCGTGCGGACGCCAGACCTCGACGATACGGATCAGGGCGTCACGATCGGCCCGCTCACGCGCAGCCACATCACGGGAAGATGGTCGACTCATGAACGGTCCCCTCTCATGCCGATTTCACGTGCTGGAGAACAGTTCATGCCGCCTCTCCTCCGGCACCGGCAATCCGGCCGTTGGACAGTTCGATCCTCTGCCCCTGAAATTCCTGCAGCGCCGTTGAATGGCTGGCGAGAATCACCGTACGGTTCCGGGTCAGCGTCTCAAGACTCTCGAACACGTCGCCTTCCGTCACCGGATCAAGGTAGGCCGTCGGTTCATCAAGCAGCAGAACCGGAGCGTTCTTCAGGTAGGCGCGCGCGATGGCGATCCGCTGCGCCTGCCCACCAGACAGACCAAACCCACCCTCGCCGATCATGGTTTCAATCCCGTCCGGCAGACTGAGAAGGAAACCGTCCACTGAAGCAGCGCGAATGGCCTGCTCCAGTTCCTCCTCCGTGGCGTCAGGCCGAGCGAAAAGAATGTTTTCCCGCAGTGATCCCGCAAACAGGATCGGTCGCTGCCCGATCCACGAGATCAGACGCATCAGGCTTGTGGGGGCGATCGTCTGCATATCGACGCCATTGAAGGTGATCCGTCCGGCAGTCGGCTTAATGAATCCCAGGAGCAGTTCCATCACTGTGGATTTGCCCGCGCCCGATGGGCCGGAAAGGATCACGGTTTCTCCGGCCACCACCGAGAACGAGACATCGTTCAGCGCCCGTCCACGCGCTTCGTCCCAGACAAACGACACATTTTCAAACGCGATCGCCACACCTTCATCCGCCGCCACACGAAGCTGGTGCGTCTCGCCCGTAGAAGCCACTTCTGACGGGAGCGCCAGAATGTCTTCGGCGGCGCCCTGCACGAGCGCACGATCCTGATAGGCCAGAGCCAACCCACGCAGAGGCGCGAAAAACTCCGGAACAATCAGCAGCGCAAAGAGGCTCGCCGTCACCGTTGAACGGAATGTCGCGGCGTCAGTCGTATGGATGGCGGCCTGCACATGCCGTCCGTCGATCAGTGCAATCAGGATCAGCGCAACGATCATGGCGCAGTCGATGGAAGCGGATGAGAGAAACGCCACCCGCAGGATTTTCATCGTCCGTTTGCGCAGATCATCGGCGGCCTGTCCGAGACGTTGCGCCTCATCATCCGCCCGTCCCGCCAGAACAATGGTGGCGATACCGCGCATGCGATCGAGAAAGCGGGCCTGAAGCCGTGTCATGGCGAGGAACTGTTTGCGGGAGGCCACCGCGGCCCCGATACCGAACAGCGCCTGCGCAAACGGTACGAAGAGGCCGCAGAGCGCCAGAATGAGAGCGGCCCGTGGCTGCACGAACGCCGTCAGCACGGCCAGCACGAATGGCGAGGCCACCCACAGCACGGAAGCCGGCGCCCAGCGGGTAAAGTAGCCGTCCAGCGCTTCGATCCGGTCAACCGCCAGCGCCGCCAGCGCGCCGCTATGCGCATGACGCAGCACGGCGGGACCTGTCCCAACGATTGAGCCGAGCACTTCGTTTCGCAGGCGGCTCCGGGCGCGTCGGCCCGCCGTAGCGGACGCATTTTCGCTGAGAAAGTTGATCGCAATACGGAGGAGAGCGATGACCACAAAGGCAGGTAGAGGCCACACCGGCACAGGGGCTCCTGCGCCATGACCTGATGGGGTCACAAAATCCGTCAGTGCCGGCCCCAGAATATTGGCCACACACCAGAATTGTGCCGCCCCCGCCAGACTGGAAACAATGCCCAGCACAATGGACGGACGCACCGCACGCAGTCCCAGACGCGCCTGCGTCCTGGTCCAGGCCTTTATGGCTGCCTTACTCTCACTCATGCCGCCCCTATACCGAAGACTCGGCTCATGAAACAGAGGGCATCTGACGTGTCAGCGTCGCACTCCGGGAATTGGAGGCCCCTTCTCTCCGTCCGCCCGTCGCCCCTGTTTTACGGGACACGTCACGAGAACACGCAACCCGTTCCCTTCCTCAATACGGAGGGTTCCGCCAATCTGTCTTGCAAATCCCCGAACCAGTTGCAGACCAAGCCCTCCTTCGTCGAGCCCTGCCTGCAGCGCGGCGGTGCTGTCGCTGTCATCTTCCACCATCAGCGTCAGAACATCAGCCTCTTGGGAAAGGACAACACGGGCAGTCCCGGTCCGGCCCGCCAGAAACCCGTAATTCAGCGCATTCAACAACGCTTCGGCGATAATCAGCACAACCGGAGTCGCAAGATCGGGTGGGAGTGTGACGTCACCCGCATCCCCCTCGATCGTCACACGACAGCGAATATCGTCCGGCGCAGCCTGCTGTATCTGCTGTATCAGAATGGGGAGAAAGTCAGCCATTCTCAGATCGGCAAGCTCATCGCCAACATATAGGTGACGCTGCAACGTCGAAAGAATTCGCACGCGGTTCCGGGCGACCAGAAGCGCCATACGGGTATCACTGTCCGGCACCCGATTGGCCTGCAGGCTTAAAAGGGAGCCTACAATCTGAAGATTGTTTTTCACTCTGTGATGGATTTCCGCAACCAGTCGTTTCTGGTGCTCCAGAGCCGCTTCCAGTTCAGCTTCACGATGGGCCAGCCGCCACGTCGCCGTTCCAAATGCGCCGGAGAGTTTGCGAAACTCCCGCGGCATACGGGAGGAGTCGGCCACACTCTCGAACTTTCCCTTTCTCAGCCAGCTTTCGACGTCACGGGTCAGCTGATTGAGGGGTTCAACAACGAGTCTCCGACCTGTCACTATAATCCCGGCCAGACCCGCAATCAGCAGGATTGCGACCATTGCGATCCACACGAAAAGCAGAAAAATCGCCCGTTTTTCTTCCGGAAGCCGCCTGACTTCGATGAGAGCGAAATCCGACCGACCGACAGGACCGTAAATATAGGACCGGTTATTTCTGCGCTCTACAATATGCTTATGGTCAGAATGACGACGCGCCTCAATCGCCTCCTGACTGACTTCCGGGTCAGTCGGAGCCCCCCAGCCACATTGGGGACATACCGACACAAAGGATTCGTCCG
Source organism: Drosophila baimaii (assembly GCA_018874675.1). NCBI lineage: Eukaryota > Metazoa > Arthropoda > Insecta > Diptera > Drosophilidae > Drosophila > Drosophila baimaii. The sequence continues at coordinate 174,613 of JAEIIU010046635.1, forward strand.
CCATGACAAACCACGCGGACAGAGATTTTGAAGAGGTTTTTTCCGCCTCATCATTGGGGGAAGAAGCATCGTCAGACAGACCCGGCTCCCAGCCAACTGACTGGATCGCCACCAGAAACCGGTTTATCTCACCACTTTCAGTAGCCGGAAGATCCTGCACAACCCGCAGATAGGGACGTCCCCGATACATCCACAGATGGGCAGGCTCTCTGGCGGGAGGAATGTTGCGGGCGACATTCAGACAATTGGCGTCAGCAGGACCGGAACCGGTCAGCGCATCCAGAAAAGCCCCTTTCTCATCGACTACAGCAAGAAGACAGTAGCGTCCCTTGCTGGCCGCCTGAGCGAGCAGCAGCAGATTTCGAAGAGAATCATCATCAGCCGTCTGACCGATCTGCTGCAACATCGCAACGGTGCGAAATGTTTCGCTGTCGATGTATTTTCCGAGTTCAGAAAACGCCACGTTGCCGCGCTGGGCGCCTGCTTCGTTCAGGCGGATATAATCCTGCCAGATGACCAGACTTCCAAGGGCCGCAACTGGCAGCACGGACCCCATGATGACAACAGCTATCCGGCTCCTGACCGAATCGAACAGACCGGCGATGCCAATCAGAAAAGAAACCAGAAAACGAGAGGATCGCCAGCCGGGCTGATGACCGTCTTCCGCCATTTTACGTTCCACGCCGTTGCATCAGCAGGCAACCACGGACCAACCCACGCAGCTATCGAAGGACAGAGCGGGGCATAAAGGTAAAAAAGCCGAGTCCATTCACATCCACCATGCACAGCATGGAGATGCAAACAGACAAAGCGCTCTCACTGGTCGTCCTCATCTTCTTCCAGAAGACGCAGCAGTTCTTCAGGAATAGGCTCGTTAGCGACATCATCGAAAAGCTGATGAAGGCCACGCTTCAGCCAGATATCGAACGCGTCATCCTCTTTCTTTCCGCCCCTGGCGGAAGAACTGGACTTTCGGTCTCTGGCTGACATTAACAACCACCCCGGCAGATATTCAGACGATTCCAGGCATGATGTCGGGAAGCTATCGCCACTCATACAGCAGAACCCTCCCCTCTTAACATTTCATTTCCTGGAGCGCTGCCAGTTTCTTACATGACCGCAGGATTTGTTACCACAGGGCGACTGCCGAAATGTTTGCGGCGCTCCTCAACCTCGTGACGCAGAGCCATTGCCTGCTGACGCAGACGATCACTCTCAGGCAGTTCACCCATCATCCAGACTTCAAGCTGACGACGTGCATGAAAAACGCGACTTTTGGCCGTTCCCACCGCGCAACCGGTCGCTTCAGCAAGCTCCTGATAGCTCATACCCTGCAGCACAACCATGACCAGCGCCTCACGCTGATCAGCAGGCAGGCGGGCAAGCGCAAAACTCAGATCCTTTACCGCCAGACGATCCTCATGGTCCGCCTTGGTGGACAGCATGTCGCCCGGAAGATCATCGATATCCGTCGTCGCTCTGCGCTTGCGCAGATCCGAGATAAAGCGATTCCGCAGGATCCGATGCATCCATGCCGCGAAGTTTGTTCCGGGAATAAAGCTGTCACGGGCTCCAAGTGCGTTACACACGGCATCCTGCACCAGATCTTCCGCCTGGGCACGATTTCTGGTGAGAGCAAGAGCCTGCACACGGAGCTTCGGCAGGATAGCAACGATCTGGGTCTGGAAGGTATCAGCCATCTTTTTTCCCCTATTCTTATGGGATCAATGAATGGCGACACTCATTCGTTCCATCAGACAGAGATTTTTTCGATCACGAGAAAGCGAGGTCTGCTTTATCGGGACGCAGACCTCATTATCCCTGCTTTCATAACGCCGCTCATGGCGACAAGTTTTCGAAACAGACTTTTCGTCGCAAAAAAGATCAGAGCGTGAAGCTGAACGCCGAACTGAAAACAGCGGCATTCTTGAAGACCGTACTTCCGCCGGGGCGCTGGATATACTGAAAATCAGGCTGCACGCTGATGCCCGGGACGACCTGAATCGTATAGAAAAATTCATAGATATTTTCATGAGACTGGATGCCGTAAGGCACGCCGAAATTCGCCCCCTGGAACGGCAGCCCCGCAGCCTGCGACGCTTCCTGCTGCCTGATGGCCGAACGGCTGAACTGCGCCCACTGGAACGCGAACCCGACCATGTCTTTTGGCCTGTTCCACCAGTAACCAGTATCCATGATCACGCCGACAAGGTGATTTTTCATCGCCGAGGTCTGACCCGAGGCGTAGCTGTACTGCCCACCGATGATAAAGCCATTCATTGGCCCGTCACCATGACGCACCAGCATCTGATCGATCATGACCCACATGGAGGTCTGCCCACTCTGACGTCGCGCGGGCTGTCCCGACGTCACCCAGGCATGACCGTAGATATCTCTATAAAGGTCATCGTATTTTGAATTGTCATACATCGCGCCGACCTTGTAGTGGCCGATCAGATGATCTTTTCCGAACTCCGGAATCCAGCCCAGCTCAACTTCGGTCGAAAGTTTTCCAAGCCCTGGCTGCGCCCATGCCCAGCCGGAAATGCCGCCGTTATAGGCATGGGGAGACACAGCAAAAAGACCGCCCATGACGTAGAAATGCTTCGTCGGCATCAGACGCAGCACGGTACCGATGTTTCCCGACGGCCAGTCACGACCACCATTCAGGTATTTTGTCGGCGTGACGTTACCGCACATCCACACGTTCATGAATGAGCAGCCCCAGGGAAAGTTGTTGAAGAACGTGCCCGTCGGAATCCAGCCCATCGCCAGATCAACCTTGTTATGGTACATCGACTTTTCAAAATAAGCCCACACCAGATGGGCCACGACGTTACCACGCGCACCGTAAATCTGCTGCACCTGGTTGGCATTATCACCAAATTCCGAGCTCAGATTCCTGCCGTGACCGTTGACCGCCAGCATGTGCAGCCAGAAATTGTCTGACCAATGACCGGCATTCAGAATCTTCTGCCAGTCGATATCCAGAGTGACGCCGACCTGCCCCGCATCCGTCACTGTCTGCTTTTTGCCGCCGATGGGATTGCCGGAAAGACTTTCGTACACATTTACGGCAACGTAAACACCGTGCTTCTGGAGCCATGGCTGCACACCGCCCCAGTCACCAAAAAGATGAGTGGTGCCATAGGGCGGCCCAAATGAAGGCGGTCCGTAGGGAGACTGGAGAAAGCCCGGGATCGACTGATAAAGCGGAACGATCTGCTGATCCTCACCATACATGGGAGGGTTCGAGACATCCGGAGAAGAATCGTCAAATACATTACTTTTTTGGGGCTGGTTTGTCTGGTGTGTGTACGGCGATCGCGCCGAGGCGCTCCCAACAAAGCCGGCGGCCAAAAAACACGCAAGCACTCCTGCGACAGCCTTGCGGATATCGAAATGAAGCATTTGGGTGACTTTCAACATAACAGTCTGCCGGGACATAATTTTTCCTTGTTAGGGCGTAGCTACTCCGCCACAAAACGTGACAAAACATTTCCACACAAAAAACATTTCCGTGGGGAGGTTCAGAAAGAGTCCATAAAGCGCCTGTTTTTATCTGTGTAGTGCTCAGAGAAGAAGTGTTGGCACTGTGTCTTAAGTGTCACGCAGGTGTCCGAGTTCCCGTCAGCAGCCAGACACGCTGAAAACTCAACGGAACATCGCCGAAACAGATAAAACAACCCGTCAGATAGTAAAAAAAACGTTTTCAGTCAGAGCGCTATAAAGCCTCAAAACATGACTTTTTTTATATATTATTTGCTACAAATGAACCAAAACGGACGGCATCAGGGGAATTCAGCATTCTTTTTCATGTCCCAAAGTCGATTTCTTCCATAAACGATACGACCGGATAAAAGTTCACTCGTCCTTTTCACCAGAAATATCTTTGATAAGACACGGAATTCCCGCCACACTTAACACGACTTTCTGCGCCAGCCCTGCAATTGCTTGATGCAGCCAGCCCGCCTCATCCCTGAAACGGCGCGCCAGCGCATTCTCCGGCACAATGCCTAAACCAACCTCATTACCGACCAGCACTGTCAGGGCCTTGCGACGGGAAAGCACCTCCAGAAGCTGCTCTTTCGCAACCGAAATGTCCCGCTCCTCCATCAGAAGATTTGTCAGCCAGAGCGTCAGACAGTCGACCAGAACTGGCGCATCACCTGCAGCAGCAAGCGCGGCTGCGAGTTCCAGCGGCTCTTCAATCGTGCGCCAGCCTTCTCCACGATCCGCCTGATGGCGAACGATACGCTCCTGCATCTCGGCGTCCCAGGCACGCCCCGTGGCCAGATAGATCCATGGTGCGGGAAATTGTTTCACCACGCTCTCGGCGTAACGACTTTTGCCGGACCGGACGCCACCCAGAACCAGTTCAATCATTGCCCTTACCCTCCGAAAACGGCATGTCTCTGTCCATGAGCACGCCCCCTTTTACAGACATGGACAGTCTGCGCGCCCTGTGCCGCGAACCCGTATCCAGCGATCCTCTCGTCATAAACCAGATTGCCAAACGTGAGGCCACACTCACCAAACCGGCTGGCAGTCTCGGACGGCTGGAGGAACTGACGTCATGGCTAGGCGCATGGCAACGGCGAAGCACACCCCGTCTTGAGCGCGTCCACACAATCATCTTCGCAGGCAATCACGGCGTCGCGGCGCAGGGCGTGTCGGCATGGCCGTCAGATGTGACCGCCCTGATGGTGCAGAATTTCCATAACGGCGGCGCCGCCATCAACCAGCTTTCCCGGTATGCGGACACCACGCTGACCGTAGAAACGCTGGAAGATCTTCGACCGACGGAGGATTTCACGCAGACCACCGCCATGGATGACGAAACGTTTCTGCGCACGCTCATGCGCGGCTTCAATGCCGTTTCCCCGGAAACCGATCTGCTCTGTCTGGGTGAAATGGGTATCGGCAACACCACACCCGCAGCCGCGCTTTCGGCGGCGCTCTTCGGTGGCGATGGAAAAGAATGGGCCGGACGTGGCGCGGGCAATGACGATGAGGCGATGGCGCGAAAAATTTCCGCTATTGATCGAGCGCTGGAACTCCATCGCGCCTCTCTGACTGACCCGCTTCAGGTTGCCCGACGACTGGGTGGGCATGAACTCGCCGCCATCATGGGCGCCGTCATCGCTGCGCGTGTCCACGGTATTCCGGTGCTTCTCGACGGTTTCGTCTGCACGGCCGCGGTCGCTCCCCTTCATGTTCTGCATCCTGAAGGGTTGAGGCACTGCCTGATCGCGCATTGCTCCGCCGAGCCCGGCCACACACGTCTGGCGGCCTTTCTGGAACAAAAGCCACTTCTGGATTTCGGCCTTCGTCTGGGTGAAGCGTCCGGCGCTACCCTTGCTGTGCCGTTGCTCCGGGCGGCGCTCGCCTGCCATACCGGCATGCACACCTTTGCCGAGGCCGGGATTGGCTGACAATCGCAACAGATCAGTTTCGGGACGTATCGCCGCAGATTTTCTTGCCGCTCTCGGCTTGTTCACCCGCCTGCCTCTGCAATGGCTCGAAAAACATGCAGGCGAGGTCGATCTTCGCCGCTCAATCTGGGTCTGGCCGCTTACCGGCGGTCTGATCGGCGGCCTGACAGCGTGCGCCATGTGGCTTGGCTCTGCCGCACATCTTCCGCCTGCTGTTTCGGCCATCTGCGCCGTGATGGTGCAACTGCTCATCACAGGCGGCCTGCATGAAGACGGCCTTGCGGACTGTGCGGACGGATTGGTCGGCGACAGAACGCCGGAGCGCCGTCTGGAAATCATGCGGGACAGCCGCATCGGTTCCTATGGGGCCTTGGCGTTAGGCACTGCTGTTGCGCTCCGCTGCGCCTGTATTGCCTACCTGCCAATATCCTGTCTGTTCCCATCACTGATTCTGGCAGGCAGTCTCTCGCGGGCGGCCATGCTTCTGGAACTGAAACGGGGAAAGCCTGCGCGACAGGATGGACTGGCGAGCGCCCTGTTTCCTCTTCCGCCCCGTTCTTTGGCGGTTGCGCTCCTTACTCCGCTGTTACTGGCGCTGCTGCTACTGCCGGCCAACGAAATCATTGCACCTTTCGCAGCAGCGCTTCTGACGACCATTCTGATGCATCGCTTCAGCATGAAAAAAATTGGCGGATTTACAGGCGATATTCTTGGAGCAGAAGCCGTGCTTGCGGAACTCGCTGCCCTTGTCACGCTGACGTCTCTCAATAGATAAAATCACAGACCATTCGATAGAAAATTCAAAAATCTTTAGTTTGTGATGATATATGTCCGCTCAGTCCCAAACGCCACAAAGAAAAATCGTCCCTTTGATCCCGCTTTATAAAAAGCCTTTATAAAACGGGTCTTATCGATCCCAACGGCATTGCCGCAACAGCCAGATCGATGTTTTTTCCCGAAACAAGCGCCTCCAGAACACGCAGAGGACCTCCGTGCGAGAGAACTACACAGGACGATCCTGCTTTAATCTCGCGCCAGAAAGCCGTGACACGAGCAATCAACTCCTGACCGCTCTCCCCCTGTGGAGGCACAAATCCAGGCAGGTCAGCCGCCCATTCATCAAGAGCGCTCCGGGGAATTTTATCCCAGGCGCGCATTTCCCAGTTTCCGAAACTGATCTCTTGGAGACGCGCATCCAGACGCAATTCACAATGCGTGCGTGTCGCCACCCATTCAGCGGGAATACGGCAGCGCACCAGAGGGGACGCCACCAGTCTTCGAATACCCGCTGTCTGTATGTAATCAGCCAGTTGAGAGGCAAAAAACTCCCAACCGGCGGCAAGCCCCACGTCAGACTGACCGTAACAGGTGCCCGGGGATACCTCGACTGGAGGATGTCGTGCGAGGCATCGGATGGTCACGAGGGCTGTCGATCTGACTCTCTATCAAATCCGGGAGAGAGGCATTTCGAAATGATGGTCGGGCTTGTCGCCCACCATCGACAGGATACCAAAATTGTCTGAAATGAGCTTGAAAGAGACCGTTACATTATCCTGGGTTCCGCTCCATTCATCATTGCTTTTCTGGGACAAAGAGAAGCTGGACTGACCGGATTTCTGCAGATTCTGCGGCAGTTTCACAACAAGACGGCTTGCCGGCCCCGCTGCCCGATTGGCGACAAACGTCACGACGGTACCCATGGAGGACCAGTCACCTGCAAAAAATGAGGCAGAATGAACGGTTTTTGCAGAGGTCTCGGATTGCGGCGCTGCATGCGCCGGTACAGACATCCCAAAAGAGAGACCAGAGATAACTACCGAGCAGACGACGGCAAAACGTAAGCGCATGATGGTATATCCTTGTTTGCCCGGACATCAAAAAACAAACAGGTTTCTCCAGATATCCCGACCTGACACAGTTCACACCCAGAGATGTGCCTTACCTCCCCCTCTACGTCTACCCTGCTCAGCGCAGACGGTCCTTTCAGCAAACGCACACCGACAGGTCAGAAAACGCACGGAAGGGGCATGTCATATACATGTGCCGGGTCATTTCAGACCCGCTCTGCTTTTCCCGTTTGCTGACAGCACGTGGCCACAGAAATCCTGACTATCCTGCCGAAGGATCAACGCAGCACCCCGGCACGAATGGCCTGTTTTTCCATGATTCCGCGCTTACCGTCGGAAATCATGGAAGAGAGTGAAACTGCCCCGGCGTGCCCTGATCCGTTTCCACCCGGGCCGCCACCCTGTCCACACGGAGACTGAACAGTTTCGGCAAGGACGTGTCCGGATTTGGACAATTTTCGGAATGCTTTTCCATCACGTCAATCATCGTTGCGGTCGGAGGGCTGTTTCCATTCACAATGAACAGCAGACAGTCAGGACGATCACCCGTCATGCCGTTGTGCGTAATCGTCTGGCGCAGATGTCTTACCAGCGCCGTATCATCAAACCAGCTTGCTGGTTTGAAAGTATACTGGTCGACCAGACGATCCATGAAGCCTGATTTCGCCAGAACAACCATTAACAGACTGAGCGGCAGAACCAGTATCAGACGGCGCAGGATATGCTGCTTCAGGGAACGCCCCTTGAAAGGACCACTCGTGAAACGACGCGGGCCTTTCCCTGAATCCGGTGTCACAGGAGGTGCCATCAAGTATTTTCTTTCCAGACAAAGCCGTCACGCGCCAGCAACTGATCTGACGAGGCCGGCCCCTGCGTCCCGGCAGGATATGTTTCAAGCGGACGGATGTTCTTTTCCCAGCCGTGGAGAATCGGTTCGATCCACCGCCAGGACGCCTCAACCTCGTCCCGTCGGATAAACAGAACCTGGTCGCCACGCACGGCGGCCATCAGCAGATCTTCATAGGAATCCGGGTAACGGGTGTTGAAAGCCTTTACATAATCCACATCAAGCACCGATTCCCGCAGACGATACTGCTCCGATGCAGGGTCCTTGCTGGCCAGTGACAGGGAAACCCCCTCGTCCGGCTGGATACGCAGCACAAGCTGGCTGGGCTCGGGTTTATCTGCAAAAATTGCCCATGGCTGTGGACGGAACTGGACGACGACTATCGTTTCCTTTCGGGCCATCCGTTTCCCGGTGCGAATGTAGAACGGCACACCATCCCAGCGGGCGGTCCGGATTTCCGCCCTGATGGCAAGATAGGTTTCCGTCGTGCTTGTCGGTGCGCCAAGATCTTCGAGATACCCGGCGACCTGCTTTCCATCGGCGAGCCCCTCGCCATACTGCGCCCGTACCGTATCAGTCGCGATGTCATGATCCGACATCGGTTTCAGAGCCCGCAGAATCTTCAGTTTTTCGTCTCTGAGATCCATGGCCGAAAAAGCCGTGGGCGGCTCCATCGCAACGAGACTCAGCACCTGCAACAGGTGATTCTGCACCATGTCACGCAGGGCGCCAGCGCTATCATAATACGGTCCCCGCTTCCCTACTCCGACCGTTTCAGCAGCGGTAATCTGCACATGCGCAATGGAATCGGTGTTCCACACACGCTCAAGGATGGGGTTTGCAAAGCGGAGCGCCAGAATATTCTGCACGGTCTGCTTGCCGAGATAGTGGTCTATGCGAAAGATCTGCTCTTCCGTGAAATACAGGCCAACACCGTCGTTGATCCCGGTTGCCGTAGCCTGATCCGTTCCGATCGGCTTTTCCAGAACGATCCGGCTGCTGTCTGTAATCAGCTTGTTATGAGCAATCGCGTCCGCAGTCGGGACATAGAGCTTCGGCGCTGTCGCCACATAAAAGACGCGTGGTCGGCCTTTTTCAGTGGGAAGCAGGTTGATCAGACCGGTCCAGTCCGCATCCTTATCCGACATATCGAGCGAGACATACTGCACGAGCCCCAGAAAATCCTGGATCGTAGCGTCATCATAGGAAGCAGCCGCCACGAAGCCTTTTAGAGCTTCATGTGCCTTGGCGCGATAATCCTCGACGCTCAGTCCTGAGCGGGCAACGCCGATAATTTTCGTGCTTTTCTCGATCTGCCCACGCCGGAAACACTCATAGAAAGCGGGAAGGAGCTTGCGCATGGTCAGATCGCCAGTCGCCCCGACGATCACGAAATCAAAGGCGACAGCTCCCGGAACAGGCTGTTTTCCTTCAGCCTGAATCGTGCTGGATGAGCCAGTAGCATCCACGCGTTCAGCCATCCCGTTCTCCATTATATTCCGCCATCCATAGATGTATTCTCCCGTGCATTCAGGAGAACAACAAGCCAAGCCTTTACAGGTTCAGTCACAAGGACCCATTGACCCCAGATTGACCAGCAAATCACGACGAAAGCAATCCGTTGGAGGCCTCGGGACGCCCCCTGCGCGCCTCTCCCATGGGATCACTGTCCTGCTGCTGGCAGGATTTTCAGACTGCCTTAAACATCCTTGCATTATTTTTTATTTTTAAAACAGTTAGTTATATGACCTCCCCCCCTACCCCGTCATAATTACGGGCTACCGCCCCTTGCTGACAAACCATATAAGGGCCGCTATCTGCGGCTATTCAGTCGCTTTGACCCACTGAAACTCTCGAGGAAATTATGTCTGACGTCCCTTTTGATATTGATGACGACGCTGCTGCCAGCCGGGCGCGCCAGGCAGCCGACCCCGAATCAAATGTAGGTGGCATTGCTGCTGATCGACTGCGAAGCATCATCGAACGCGTTGAGCGTCTGGAGGAAGAGCGCAAAGCTCTGGCCGGTGACATCAAAGATATTTTCAGCGAAGCAAAATCTGCCGGTTTCGATGTCGCGACCATCAAGCAGATCCTGCGTCTGAGAAAGAAAGAGCCCTCCGAGATTGAAGAGCAGGAGACGCTGCTTGATATTTACAAAAGAGCCCTTGGAATGTAATTCCGTTTCTCTGTACAAATAGCCAACGAAAAAACAGCTAGATATTTCGGTATTTTTTAAATTCCCTATGCTTAAAATATTTACAAGTTTTAAGCATAGGATTTCAAATGAAATTAAGACGCCTTACAGGAAATTTCATTTTGATATTATTCATATTCATTACCTCTACCCCCTTCTCAGCGAGAGAAAATCTTGTCCTGCATACGGCACGTAGAATTACGGGTCCGCCGCGTAACACCTCTGATAAAGTAGCGTTTTAGGCACCCATGCTTAAGCTCACAGAGCTTCCCCACAAGGACTATTGGAAAACAGACGCTCCATGAATGAGCGATGTTAAATTCGGTTTACGTGTTTAACCCCTTATTAACGTATGTTTCGTTATTTAGACATGACATCACTTTTTGCACAGCGACACAGACATGATTTCGTCCAAAAACACGCTCCCACTGACACTATGGGGACCTACAGTCCATCAGGAAACTTCAGTCGAGTTTCGGACGCCGTCAAGTTCTCCGCTGAAAGAGCCTCCACGCGCATCAGCCTTTAGAGGCATAGCTGTCGGCGCTGCTTTCTGCATGCCATTTTGGGCGGGAGTCATATGGCTGGTAGCTGATCATTTCCATTCGTGAAGATTAGCGCCACATACTTCCAAGGGCAGATGCGCTTTAATACGGAACCTGAAATTCAGACCTGCGCGAAGCCCAAAAAACTTTCGAAGGTTCATGGATAAGCATTTCGACGCAGTACAAGACTCTGCATGACGATGAGGATCATGGAGGGTCGATCTGGACCTGCTTGTTCACTGTTTTTAGAAAGGCGAGACATCGAGTCATTCATTTGACTCCTTTTAGCCATCCCGCCTCATTCATTACATAATGAAAGTTCTATGAAAGGTGTTTCTGAAAAAGACTTCAGAAAAACCTTTCATAGATTGTGATGACATCACCTGGAGCAAGATAGGTCTCTTCCGAAATCTTGCCTTTCATCGGTCGACCGTCCGGCGTTCCTTCTGTTCGAACCACACTCGCCGGATTTTTTATGGCTCGATACGTGTATCCTCCAGCTAGTGCTACGACTGTTTCCATAGTCATTCCAGGAAGATAGTTATATTGCCCAGGTTTCTGCACCTCCCCCAGAACAAATACCGGCCTGTATTGAGTCACCTCCACTGAAACGCTCGGTTTATGTAATAGACCACGCGTTCCCAACTGACCGCTCAGAGACGCCGCAAAATTTTCCGGTGTCTGGCCCGCCGCCGTGACTGTTCCCAACAAAGGAAACGCGATCGTACCCGCATCACTGACAGAGAACGAATTACTTAATTGCGGGTCATTGTATGTCAGAATCCGGATCTGATCCCCCGCTCCAAGATGGTAGGCTCCAGTCACGGGAGGGATCGGCTTCAGTCCATGTGTTGGGGAGCATGCAGCCAGAAGCAAGCCAGATATGCCGACCACGACAAAACGCTGTATGAGACGTATCGACATTCTGTAATCGCACTCCATTGCAGGGTAGAAAAAAGGTTTCCAACCGGCTGTTTTCTGTCGCTTAACGGGCAAACGCCACACCAAATGTTATTGAATTAGTTGTAAACGTCGCGTGAGAAAAACCGTTATTCAAAATGGCAGGCACGCCATGCTTTGTATAACTGGAAACATGGTTGTAGTTCAGAGTCAGTTTAACATCGCGTGTAAATTGCCAGTCCAGCCCGGCCGTAAAATTGATCTGATTTTGCTGCCGTGACCGGGTTCCTTCAATGGAGGATCGGGAGTCCGTGCGCGCATATGCCGTGCTTCCATGAAAAAAAAGATCCCTTCTTAATTCACGGTCCCACCGAATCTGCGCCGTTGACATTACCTGATTACGTGAAAACGCAGACGTCGGATCGAATAGTCCTCGCTGCCCGGAAAACGTCAAGGTATTCAGTTTATCCGGCATCCATAACACCTGCGCCTCTGCTGTGGGTGTTGTAACCGGACTGCCTCCTCCCCTTGTAAAACGACGTGTTTCCCCGCCAGCCAACAAACGATACTGCAGAACAGGATCAGCACGAAGATCAACACCTACAAAACCGCCGCCACTGACGTAATCACTGGAAAGCTGTCCGGCGCGAGGGGTGAACTGCGCTTCAGATCCTCGCAGAACCGCCACGAGCGCATTACCTCTCGAAATCTCGAAACGTCCCTGCAATACCTGCATTTCCAGTTGATGACTCAGTGCGCTCATATTCCGTGAAGCTGTCGGCAAAGCCCCCTGACTCTGCCCAAAAGAAAAATTGTCGTATGACGCCGTGGGAATAAGAGCAAAACGCGTCCAGTTTTTATGATAACTCATTCGCACATCGTCTGTGCTGTAAGGCACAGGATAACCAACCCCAAAGTTACCAAGATCAGTTGCAGAGAGATGTCTGAGAGAATGAGAGTACCCTAAAGACACCGTGTCACGGCGGAGATTGAGCATACCGCCTGCAGCCGCAGACCAGTCTGTGTAATTGGCTGCACTGAGAGAAGGGTAGGCCTGATTTGTGACCGACATGGACGCCCCAACAGCGTGCCTGGACCAGTTCGAATTTACTCCTAATCCAGCCGAAGTAATAAGCGAAGCGCTCGATGTATGAGGCACCCCCAAAATACTTGTTCTGTAACCGATCTGCTGGGAAGCTGTCGGTTTGAGGATATAGGCTCCGACAGGAATACCCGTGTGTTTATGTTGAACTATTTCTCTCAGAGAAACATTTCCAGTTGCATCCCCTGAGTATCCTGGCAGTTCATTTGGAAAATACTGTTGGGCGAGTTGCGCACGCGCCTCTGGAGCAGACAGAATCATCCATGCTGGCACAAACAACAATAGCGTATTTAAAAAACAACCTATCCTACCGTTGGTTTCATTCATATATCGACGTTTAACCATCATATTCAGGATACACGTTCAGGCGAAATCATAGGTATATGCAGAACTTCATTATAAACATTTACGTAACGTCGAGCGACATCTTTCCAGTCGTAGTTTCGTGCTCCCGCAATAGCAGAAGATCTTCTAATAGCCATTGCCTCGGAATCACGCTGGCAGCTTTCAATTTTCGTAGCCAGACCCGCCATATCATTTTCTTCCAGCAGCAGCCCAGCACCCGTCTTGCCAACCAGACGACGAAAGGGAGCTATCCCGCTGAGAACCGGAACAAGACCGGCCGACATGGCTTCCACTGCCGCAAGACCAAATCCTTCGTGATCTGAAAAGCTTGCAAACCAACTGGCGGCAGAAAGGGCATCGCGCAACTCTTCATCGGACGGCTCTGCAACAAATTTCACAGCGTTCTGCACGCCGACGCGTTCCGCAATTTTTTCCAGATCTGAAACGGATTGCTCCGCCGGCCTTCCAGCGACAATCAACCTCCATTCCGGATTCTGCTTTTTCAATGCAGCTAGAAGATCAAACAGACGATCAAGACGTTTATGCGGCGAAAACCGTCCGAAGCTTATCAGTGTGCGAACGGGTGTCTTTGAGGCCGCATCAGAAAATTTCGACTGATTGATGCCATTTTCAATGGTAATCAGACGACCTTTCGCCACATCCGCAAAAATGTCCGCATCATTCTGACTGCAGGCGACAACTTTGGCATACGCCCTGATACTGGCCCGTGTCAGCGTTGCGAACCACAATTTCTTGAGCTTGGCATACGCGCCACTATGGAAAAAACCACCATGCGTAGAAACAACAAGAGGCTTTCTGACCAGAAACTTTGTCAGTGCAAAGAAATCAAAAAAGAAATCAATTGCATGTACATGAATGAGGTCTGCTCCCCCGATATGCGCAATTACGCTGGGAGCCAGCGGATACCGGGTAGATCCACACCAGGGCACCCGTGACACCGGAATACCCCGTATGGATTCACGGGGAGACAGCACTCCCTCCCTGTTAAACACGGTGTTCAGTGTGATGACCTGAGCATCAATGTCCATTGCTCTCTGTTCAAAAGCAAGGCTCAGGACAGAATCTTCCAGCCCCCCGACTGAAGGGCTGAACTGTCTCACAACATGAATGATTTTCACGGGATAACGTCTTTCATGCCTGACGCCGATGGGCGATCAGTCGGGTTTCCTGTCGTGTCAACTGAACGCCGCAAAGAAGATTGAATGATCCGCCATCAGTACCTGTCACAACAAAACCCGACAGTCTGGCTCCATAAAGTCGCAGACGTTCGATACATGCCGCTGTTGTTTCCCGAGATGTGCGTCCCCAGCGACAGACAAAAAGCGTCTGATCCGCAACCGAGGCCATCGACAGGCCTCCAGCCGTTACACCCAAGGGCGGCGTAACAAGAATGATCATACGATAAGAACGGGAAAGATCGCGAAACAGATCCTGTAGTTGCGCAATCTCAGCCCGGTCAAAAATATATCCCCGCGGAGTGCCGGCGGACATGACATCACACCCCCGGAACTGATCCCGGGAAATGACATTCCGCGCCGCCACTTTCCCCTGCAGCACATCCGAAAGGCCCAGAGAGCCTCCGGCCCTGCTTCGGTCGAGACCCACACGGCGACTGAAATCCGTATCAATAACAAGAGCGGTTTCGCCAGCTTCTTCTCCGGCGGTGGCAAGCCAAGCAGCAAGCGTCATCTTTCCATCACCGGGCAGCGCCGAGGCAATGGCGATAATCCTCGTATCGCCACCGCGCCCAGCCCCACTGGCCATGGACAGCTGCGCTCCCAACTGTCTCACAGCTTCGGCGGGCAAAGAGAATGGATGATCCCGCATGAGATCAGCTGGTGATTTCTTTTTTCCGGTCTGAATCCGCGGGAAGACCGCCAGAAGAGGCATGCCACCAAAACCTCTGAATTCGTCCAGATCCGCAAACCCCGGAGAAAAGAAGATGCGGAGCGCAACGGCACCAACACCACCGACGAGAGCAAGGACGATGACGCCCATCATCAGCTTCTTACGATTGGGGAAAGTGGCTGTCGCCGGGACAGCTGCATGTGAAACAAACATGACAGGCGGCTGAAGAAGGGCAACGCGATCCGTCAGCTGTTTGGCCCGATCAAGGAAGGCTTCATATACGCCTCGTGCGCTTTGTGATTCCTGATCCAGAGTACGATATTCCGCCTGCGCTCCACTCTGCTGGCCTGACTGAACACGAAGGCGATCAAGGGCTGCCGTCAACTGGTCCACATCGGCCCGTGCAGAAGCAAGATCTCCATTGATCGAAAGCAGAGCGCGACGGGTAGCGGCGGACAGATTCGCCCGGCTACTGGCAATCTGTCTGTCAAAGGCAATAACGTCCGGGTGATTGGGGCCGAAAGAGGCGCTTTTCTGCGCTCTCTGGCTTTCTTCCTGCATAAGCGCTGTGGCGGCAGCCACCACAAGAGGCTGTTCACCCAGAGACAGCAGGGTCTGTGGATCCCCACTCTGGATGGCTGCTTTCAAGGTGGCCACCCGTGCCTGAGCCGCAGCATAGCGTGTCTGGGCCTGTCCCAGACTGACCGCCATATCAGATATCTGATGCTCGACCAGAGGAGAGCCGCCCGTTGTATTTACAAGCGCATGCTGGACATTATAGGCGCTGGCAGCCCGCTCAGCTTCCAGCCAACGCTGACGAAGCGCCGCAGTCCGTTCATCCAGCCATTCGGCTTCACGCTGCAGATCACTACGTTGCTGATTCAGCGCCAGCTTCTGGTAGTTGGTGACAAAAGCATTTGCCACGGCAGCTGCGCGCTCGCCCGTATTGGCTTTTGCGCTCACAGTAATGATGCGCGATCTTGCCTGCGGCTCAACCGTCACGCTGGCAAGCAGAGCGTCGATCTGGCGGTCCATGACACCAACGCTGTTGCTCGGCACCTCTGTCCCTGCAACGCACCCCAGCTTGACGCCATGTTCACATAGAAAATGATGCCAGTTATGCGAGACCGGTGGCGGCGGTGGCGGAAGTTCCTTCAGAACCAGAGCCGCCACATCTCGTGATGCAATCAATGCAGCCTGTGTCGCAGGTTCGTCATCTTCGATGGACCTGTTGGCATCAGGAGACTGCGCCATCGGGTCAACAACATGCGTTGTCACGACCACGGTTGCAGGCGCCATAAAAGAACGCTTCAGCGACAGTACCGCCAACGTACCCAGAAGAAAAATTACCAGAGCAACAGCACTGAACAGATAGCGATGCCGCCAACCCATCGAAAAATAGCGCATGGTGAGCCCGTAGGCTCCTGCGGCAACCGGAGGAGGCTCAGCTCTTGGCTGCTCGAAAGTACAGTCCAATGGTCGATCAAGCATACCAGAGGGATCCTAAATCCAACAAAATTATATCAGTGTTCTCAAGCCCTTGCGGATGACACCGTTTTTTTACCAAGCAGGGCGCACAATCGCCACCATAGTACATATGCGCCAAAACAGGGTAGCCCCAGCAGATATCGACGCCACAATCTTGTTGGCTCCCGGCTCAATCTGACTAGCCATTCAAGCCCCAGATTCGCAACCCATCTCGGAGGGCGTGACACACGTCCGGCCGCGTGATCGACGAGCGCTCCAGCCGTGATCACCACCACCGGGGGCAGCCTGTCCCAGTTGTCCCACAACCACCTTTCCTGACGGGGCATCCCCATATTGAGCAAAAGCACCGACGGTTTCGCCGCTACAATCTTTTCGATGACACGCTCAGCTTCCGGGCTTCCGGGCGTGGCATCAAAAAAACCATGCTGAACACCGGCGGTGCGACAGCCATATTTCGCAGCAAAGGCAGCGGCTGCTTTTTCAGCAACGTCCTGCTCTCCACCCAGCCAGAAAATATTTGCCGTATCGCCGAGCCCAGACAGCATATTGCCGATCCACTCCGGTGGCGTTGTCCTGTGCAGGTTCTTTCCCGTCAGAAACATTGACGCCAGCTGCACACCCGCGCCGTCGCAAAACGCGATTTCAGCCTTATCAAAAAGCTCACGCAGCCACGGTTGTTTTTGGGAAAGAGTTACGCAATGGGCATTCGCATTGATGACCCTCGCCGTACCACCCTGCCGAACGGTTTCCGTCAGACACGCAACAATATCCTCACGGGGAATATCCATCAGATCCAGCCCCATGACTTTCACGACAGGAAAATCATGCCCGCAGAACCGTTTTGATTTTTCCTTGAGTACAATGTCAGAATGCATGACGACTGAAGACCTCCCGTACGATAGTCAGAATCATGATCCTGAAATCAAAAACAAGGGACCACCGACGGATATAATCCAGATCATAGGCCACTCTTTTTTTCAGATCATCAATCGTAACAAGCTCACCACGGGCGCCGTTGATCTGTGCCCATCCGGTGATGCCGGGCTTGACGTGATAACGCAAAACATATTCGGCCAGAGCATCATCCAGCAATAATCCCCCCGCACGTGTATGCGGCGCATGAGGTCTGGGACCGACCAGAGACATCTCACCCTTGAGAACATTCAGCAGTTGGGGAACTTCATCGATGCTCAGACGTCGTAACCACTTTCCGATACGCGTCACACGGGGATCGTCCCGGCTTGTCTGACGCTCAGCCATGAGATCAGACATATGCGTATGCATGGATCGAAACTTGTAAACCATGAACTCCCGGCCGTTTTTTCCGATCCGAGGCTGCCGAAAGAAAACAGGACCTTTCGAATCGCACTTGATGGCAAGCGCAACGCCGATGAGAAACGGAAGGAGAAAGATGGAAACACAGAAGGCCAGGAGAAAGTCGACAACCGTCTTCTCAAGAAGCTGCACATCGGAAAGCGGTCGTCTCTGAATCACAAAAACCGCATTTTCACCCAGAAATTCACAGGGGAGAACGCGGTCAAAACCAGAGACAAGATGTGGAGTAACGTATATATCCGAAAGCACGGGCTTCAGGGATACGGCCACATTGCGAACCCTTGCCTCCGCGTCACCTGCCTCAGGAAACGCCAGAATGATGGCGTGCAACGCCTCCCGACGGCTTCTGTGAATCAGATCATCAAGCGTTCCGTCGAGTTTTCGATCAGCATCATAATGCGCAGTGTCGTCGAATTGGCCGAAGAGCGAATATGCCTGACCTGCATCTGAACACAGGCGGTTCACCAGATCCGTCGCCACGACTCCCGTTCCAACAATCGCAACCCGACGACGGAGTCTGGCGACGATGGCAGGCTGATGCAGGCAGAATGTCAGCACGGACCGCTCGAAGGAAAGCGCAGCACATACGCATATCGCCCACATCACAGCCATTTTCAGTGATGCGACACCATTCGACACCAGAATGGTCGAGAGACAGACATGCGCAAACCACCCTGCAAGAACAGGCGTGATTAGATAGCGGACCTGCGCTTTGGCGCGACGGATCTTTGGAAAGGCGAGAAGTTTTGACTTTTTTGGAAACAGGCAAAAAACCATAACCGCCACCAGATCGGTAGCCTCTATTCCCGCTCCTCCGGAATGAACGATATGACTCTTCTCGAACCAGTCCGCGACCATTGTGCCGACAGCCACGGAAACGACATCCAGACCGCGAACGGTCATTGCCAGAATACTATGGAGGTAGGGATAAGGCTCCCTCAATAACTGGCGTAGAGCCGGGGCCTCCACCAACGGCTGAGCGCCCTTGATGTCAGAAGCCACGTAACCTGAGTCCACAACCAAGCGTCGGTCACTCATCAGCATCCACTCTCCCGACACATAGCGGACAGCTTATAACACCAAGATCAATCATCGTGACTGAACGGTTAAGAACGATACAACCCAGCTTCCAGCACCTCAAGAGATGTGGGCAGGCATGCCATTACAAAACCGTTTATAACCGTGTCTCTACACGATGCGAAACGAATATTTCAAATCGCTGAAGCCTGTTTTTATCCTGACGCTTCAAAAAAAGCAGCTTAAAAAACGTCAAAAAAACATCCGCGCATTCATTTGTCTTAGTGCTGGTAAACTGCCCCCATTCCCAGGGAATTAATAAAAACGACGAAAGGGCAGTCGCTTTCCGCCGTTTTCACATAACCTGAGTTACTCCCTCAGGCATCAGCCCCCATACGGGTCTCATCGACAAATTTTTCAGTATCATCATCCAGAGTACGGGATTTCCGCCCCCCCGGACCATGAACATACAACTCCTTGACGTTCATCTTATCAACCACATCAGGCTGGACAGGCATCTCATAACGCGGCCTGCGCATATGATCTGCCAGTTGCAGTTTGGGATTGAAAACGGAATTGAATTTCCAGATCATTTTGACGAAGTTCGTCTGCCCTTTGCTCAGCAGACGGGCTGCGATTCCGACTGTATCCCGAAGAGCTGACCACCCCATGTGCTTGGTGTTCAGAACCTGCTGGGTTTTCACCAGTTCCTCGTAGAACTCGGGCAGGGACAATGTCGTCGGTAAAACCGCATGCTGGATATCAAAAAGACGATAATCTCGCGTTGTGAGACGACGCGCTTCCTTGTGCCAGATCTCTGTACCCGGATAAGGCGTCGTCACCGAAATGTTGACGATATCTGGAATCTCCAGACACCACTGACGGATCGTCTCAAACCGTTCCTTTGTCCATGACGGATCCGCAATGAGATTGATCGCCACCATCAACCCCAGTGAACGGGCATATTCAAGCGCTTCAAAATTCCGATCCACAGAGACACGCTTACGGAATTTTTTCAGTCCTTCCTCGTCAACAGCTTCAAGACCAATGAAGATGTAACTGAGGCCGATCTCACTCCATTCCTTGAAAACTTCCTTGTTGCGGAGGAGGACATCCGCGCGGGTTTCAAGATAATATTCCTTCTTGATCCCACGCTTGCGGATTTCCGCAGCAATCGCCAGACCATGCTCGGCATGAACAAACGCGACGTCATCAACGATGAAGACGCCCGGTTCCTTCAGAGCTTCCAGTTCATCGGCGATAACTTTCGGATCAGCCGTGCGGTAGGAACGACCATAAAAAGTCCAGGCGCTACAGAACGTGCAGTCCCAGGGGCAACCACGCGCGAACTCGATGGAGGCCGCCGGATCAAGCGTACCAATAAAATATTTGTTCCGGTGACGCAGCAGATCACGAGCGGGCCGCACTTCGTCAAGGCTTTTGACGAATGTCGGAGGCGGCCCCTCGAACTCCGTCGTCACAACGCCCGGCACCTGGGAAATATCACCATTCAGCCAGCCCTCAAGCAGCGGACCGATGCTGGGCTCTCCTTCGCCCTTGAGAATACAGTCAATCGCGCCCTCCGACAGACCAAGAACATCCTGCGGAATGAAAGAAACGGAATGACCGCCTACAATGGTGAAGCAATCTGGAAAACGATCTTTCGTCTCTTTACAAAGATCGACAATTTCAGGGATGTTCGCGAGATAATTTCCGCAGAAACAGACAGCGTCAGGCCGAAATTCCTCGACCAGCTTCAAGTAGTCCTTATGCTTCTCAACCTGCAGATCTATGATCTGCACATCGTGACCTGCGTTTCTCGCAGCCCCCGCCACGAGTTCCAGCCCAAGAGGCTCCAGTCTTAGAAACACTCTCGTGTACATCAATGCGCTGGGATGTACCGCCAAAAGTTTCATGAGGTCGCCTCCGGGATTTCACTTCAGTATTCCTGTTACGTATTGTCGACCGAACAAGGCGCATTGTCACACGTTTTAGGGAAATACCTCCTATTCATTGACAGATTATTGTGATTTGTTCTGCCCTGAATCCGGTTTCCCATATGTGACTTCAGTATCAGGGGTCGCATTGGACGTACCGGGTTTCGGCAGCGCCGTGCCTGCATAAGGCGCAGGCTCATAACCCTCCCTTACCCCACCAGCCGCAGGCGGCGTCTGATAATTCGCCTCCCGCTCATGACGTTCCTCTGCTTCGGCTGCTTCAGGGATATTGCGGCCGGGACGCTCCGGCGGGACATCAATATTGTCACCGGCCCTCGGATCAGTGCCGGACAGTCCGCAGGACGCCAGAAAGGCGACAGGCGTGAAGATCAAAACCCATCGCGACACAGTCATTATGGCCGGGCGACACATCGTACTTTTTGAACCGAAACAGTCCGGATCAAAGCTTGCGGGCTTCTTCCGGCAGCATGATCGGAATTCCATCCCGAACCGGAAAAGCCAGACCGGCACGCTCGCTGATCAGTTCCGAAGCCTCACGATCATAGATCAGCGGTCCTTTTGTCACCGGGCACACGAGAAGAGACAGAAGCCGCTGATCCAGAGGGGGTGAAATCTCGGTGGTCGTCATGACTGTCTCCAAAAAAACAAACAGAAATTCTATACAGGCCGGGCGCCGCCGTTCTGCGATCCGGAAAGATCAAGAAGAGACTGCAGCACCCGCGCCCGCTCGGTCAGCGTATCCGCCTCAAGCAATGCCTGCTTTTCCGGAGAAGGGAAAGGACAGATCATCGGCAGCGCAACCAGAAGGGCGTCATCCGCCATCTGATCGATCACTTCCCACCGCACGCCCATGCCGCGGGACTCAAAATACTCCTTGAGCGATTCCAGCAGCAGTTTCCGGTCAAACGGCGCGGAGGGAATCTCATTCAGATCACCCGCATACGCGGAAACATCGATACGCGCGCGACGATACCCGCGCGCGCCTTCGCTCTCACGCAGATAACGAAAACGGCTGATACCCGTCAGCGTAATGGCGTACGTATTGTCCAGTCGCTCCACGAAAGATGTGATTCGACCGATGCACCCTACCTCGAACAGATGTGGCTCCGCCGCGAAGTCCTCATCATCGTCAATCTCGCTGAATGGCTGGATGATGCCGATCAGCCTCTGATCGGCCAGAGCATCCTCGATCAGCCCGACATAACGCGGCTCGAAGACATTCAGCGGCAGCTTCCCCCGGGGCAGCAACAGAGTGCCGAACAGAGGGAAAAGCCCTATTTCCGCCGGAAGATCCGCCAGGGTGATGTCACCGAGGCGGGGAACTCTCCGCGGCATATTGTCATCGAAAAAGTGAGAACCGGTAGCCAGACCCATTCCTCCTCAGGAGAACAGCATGGAAGAAAGACGACGACGCGACGAGACTGTTGCCGGGTCCGTATGTCCCCACGCTTCAAAGAACTTGAACAGCAGCTGTTTGGCAGCGCCCTCTTTCCACTCACGGTCCGCCTTGATGATCGCCAGCAGTTCGGAAGCAGCCTCTTCGCGGTGACCGGCGACATTCAGCGCATTGGCAAGATCCATCCGTGCGTCAAAATCATCCGGGTTGGCCGCAATGCGCTTGCGAAGCTCATCAGCTTCACCCGCCACCTTCCGGCCCTCACGCTTCAGTTCCAGCTCCGCGCGAGCGCCTTCGACCTCCGGATGCGCTGTGATGGCCGCAGGCACATCAGCCAGCGCCGCAGCCGCCGCTTCCTCATCGTCCAACGCCAGCATGGCGCGGATGAGGCCACCCCACGCCGCGGGATTCTCGGCTTCATCTTCCAGCACCGCGGAATAAAGCTCGGCGGCACGGGCAGGCTCTCCCGCCTCCATCGCCACACCGGCCTCCACCAGCAGATCGGCGCTCGGAAGCGTACCGCCACCAGCGGCCTTCAGCACGGTCTCAACGAACTGCTTGACCTGACTTTCCGGAAGCGCGCCTTGGAACAGGTCCAGAATCTGACCTTTCCAGAAAGCCGCCACCATCGGGATGGACTGAAGCGGCAGACCCAGACGGGTCAGCTGCGCGGCAAGGTTACGGTTGGCTTCGATATCGACCTTGACGAGTCTGATCCGACCCTTGGCCGCCGTGACAACGCGCTCGATGACCGGCGTCAGCTGCTTGCAGGGGCCGCACCAGTCCGCCCAGAAATCAACCAGAACCGGCACATTGCGACTGGCTTCCAGCACGATCTGCATGAAATTGGCTTCGGTTCCATCCATGATGATGTCGCCGCCAGTCTTCTGACCGGGAGCCACCGGAGCCCCACCATGCGGGCCGGTTCCGCTACCGGCGGGAGGCGCTGAACGGTTCTGGCCGATTATATAATCCATCGTCTGCAATCCTGCCTTCCTGCAACCGTCACACGCCTGCCTGCACCAGGCTCAGCTTTAGCCATGGCTCAGGTTTAGCGCAGGGACGCGAAAACAGAAACCCGCCTTCAGAGTGAACATCCTCCTCCGGCAGGCTTCCTCAAAACACCACTGCACCGCCACGCTCTTCAGAAAGAAAAACGACCAGCGACAGTTCTGCCTTTCAGGTGGATTGAAGACAGGATCGTTTCAAGAGGGAGACAGCCATGACACGAACGGCATATCCCCGCTCTTGCCGCAATCAGGCCAGCAGTCCGCCATCCACGGGGATCGCAGCGCCTGTGACATACCCGGCATCCGGTCGCGCAAGGAACGCCACCATACGGGCTATGTCTCCGACGTGACCGTAGGCACCGGTTGCAACGAAGCTAGCAAGAGCCGCCGCTCCTTCCGCGTCCGCCGGGTTCATGTCGGTGTCGATCGGGCCCGGCTCCACCACGTTGATGGTGATGCCTTTCTTGCCGAGGTCGCGGGCGGCGCCCTGCGCAAAGCCACGCAGCGCGGCTTTGGTCGCGCCATAGAGAGACAGGCCGGGGAAAGGCAGACGCCCCGCAAAGGCCGACCCCATCAGAATGATGCGACCACCACTCTTCATGTGCTGGAGCGCTTCCCGTGTCTCGATCATGACGCCACGGACGTTGAGATTCAGAACCTTCTCAATGTCTTCGACACTGGCCTGATCGATGGTTGTGTACGGATAAGCGCCAGCATTGCACACCAGCGCATCAATCCGCCCAAAATGCTTCACGGTTTCGGCGATGATTTTTTTGTTGCCTTCAACGGTCGCGCCATCGGCCTGAATGGCCCTGGCTTTCCGCCCTAGCTGCTCGATTTTCCTGCACAGTTCATTGGCCTGCGCTTCGCTCCGTGCATAGGAAAACGCGATATCGAATCCGTCTCTGGCGAGATGTTCGGCCACAGCCGCGCCAATTCCACGGCTTCCACCGGTAATGACAGCAACACGATCAGTCATGGTTGATATCCCTGCTCTCAATGATGTCGAGAGAGGCTTCTGGCCATAGGTATGATGAGAAATCCACAGTCCCTGCATTCCCGGCCACACAGGACGGTGACAGGCAAGGTGGGACATCAATATCACAACACCTCGTTTCCTTGCCGTTTCCGCCTGTCCTCATGCTGTGAGGTTTGCGCTCAAAAGGCATGAATGGGATAGAATGATCTTCCTAAAAAATTGCCTGATTTTCCACAGAGCCAATCGCCCGGATTATTTTCATGACCTCTGAGACCCTCAGAAAAATCCAGTCGCGCGTCGCTGCTCTCTGTCAGGATAAAGTCGTCAGGACCGCCATAAACTGCCTGACCCTCTATAAATCCGAGCGGAAAACAGATCCCGTTCTCTTCGTTTACGAACCCCGTATCTACATCGTCGTGCAAGGCAGCAAGCAGGTCTCTCTTTACGACAGAATCTACGACTATAACGAACGTCAGTATCTCGTCTCGACAGTCGATCTGCCGGTCTCAGGCATGATCACCGAAGCCTCGCCCGAAAAACCCTATCTCGCAGCCTGCATCTCTTTCTCTCCGCTGGACATTCTGGAAGTGATCGAAGCATGCGGCTCAGAGGCCCTGCCGCGTCCCTCTTCCCGTTCAGGCATGGGGCTCAGCGCATTGACCGATGATCTGCTCGATACGGTGCTGCGTTTACTGAACTGTCTGGATTCGGAACAGGATATTCATTTTCTCGCGCCCCTGATCAAAAAGGAGATCATCTACCGGATGCTTGCGGGGGAGCAGGGAAAAACACTGTATGACATTGCCAATGACAGAAGCGATCTGTCCGGCGTCAATCGGGCCATTGCCTTCCTGAGGCAGAGTTTCACTGAAAATGGAGACATGACCGCCCTTCCCCATCTTGCCGGGATGAGCCGCTCCCGATTCTACAAGAAGTTCCAGCAGGCCACCAACCTCACCCCCCTGCAGTACCGCCTTCGCCTCCGGATGCAGGAAGCCCGCCGTATGCTGCTCCATGACGCGATGTCCGTGGCTGAAATCGGATTTCGTGTGGGATATGAAAGTCCCTCCCAGTTCAATCGGGAATACAGGAAGGTGTTCGGCCTGCCGCCTCATGCCGACATGAAACGTATCCGCACGATCGGCATCGACCGTTACAAGGATGAGAACGAAGCGATATGGCGGTAAGGGTTTTGTAGACTTTGCTCCTTCCCCACCAACGGTTTGCTTTTGGAAACTGTTATTCCCGACTTATCAGGAGCACGCGCTCCTTGCTGGACGTGACCAGAGCCGGCATTGGCAAGAAACGGCCAGACGTCAAAACGCTTCAGCCCTTTTGCGATGATCGCTTTTCGCCACCCGCTTTCCGCTGGTTCGCCGGGTCATCCACGCGGTTCCACCAGCCGCCGCCCAGCGATTGAAACAGCCCGACCGTATCGGACAATCTCGCGCCTTGCGCCTGCGCCAGAGCCAGTTTCGCCTGCAACTCGGCCTGCTGCCCATTCAGCATCGTCACCCGGCTGACATCACCCAGACGAAGCTGCGCCTGTGAGATGCTGGCGCTTCTCGTCGCCGCCTGCGCCGCGTTCTCTGTCTGGATCAGCATCTCGGAATCATTGTGAACAGCATTCAGACTGTCAGCAACGTCCTCGACCGCCGTGGTGATGGTCGAGCGATACTGGGCGGCGGCTTCATCATAACGTCGGCGCGTCCCGGTTTCCTGATGCTGCAATTCAAATCCGTCGAAGAGCGGCTGACTCAACATTGCCGCCAGTTCCCACTGACCAAAGCCCGGCGCCGCCATCTGAGCGATGCTTGCCGCCGCAAAGCCCGGTGAGAACCCAAGCTGCACGTTCGGCAGACGGTTGGCGATCGCCACGCCCACATGCGCGCAGGCAACGTGATAGTAGGCTTCAGCGGTTTTTATGTCCGGCCGCTGATTGATGAGCTGCGCGGGCAGGCTGACAGGCAGCTCGGCAGGCAGCGTAAAGCGGGCCAGTTCGAACTCCGGCGTCGGCTGATCCGGCGGATCGTTCGCCAGCGCCGCGATCTCGTCATGCAGGGCGTCCAGCGTCTGACGGAGAGTCGGCAATGTCGCGCGGGTCTGCGCCAGAAGCGTCTGCTGCTGCGCCAGATCGGCCATCGACACATCTCCCAGCTTCTGCTGCATCTCCATGGAATGCAGCACCCTCTCCTGCTGGTCGATCAGCACATTGGTCACAGCGATTTCCTCACGCACCATCGCATAGGAAATGGCCGCATCCACGGCGGAACTCGTCAACGTGAGCCAGGCCGCTTCAAGCTGGTATTTCTGCGCCTCCCGCTCGGCAGCGGCAGCCTCGACCTGACGGCGCACCCCGCCCCACAGATCCGGCGAATAGGAAATGTTCAGCTGCGCCGTGTGCATGTTGTAAAGCCATGAATTGGCCATCGGCACGTTGGAATAGGCCCGAGACGTCTTGAAACGGGCCGGATTGAAGTAGCCGCTGACCGACGGATACAGCGCGCTTTCCGAAGCCAGCTTGTCCTGTTGGGCGGCGTAGAGCGACTGTTTCGCGGCTTCCAGAGACGGATTGCGCGCCAGAACCCGTTTCAGAAGCTGATCGAGTTCCGGATAATGGAACAGCCGCCACCAGTCGGCGGGAATGTCCGCGCCGGGCTGGAAAACCTGATCGCCACCCTGCGCCGACTGTGATCCTGCCCGCCCACCGCTGCTCTTGGGCAGACCGCCCTGCACATAAGCCGTCACGGGCGCGGCTGGTCGGTGGAAGTCCGGTCCGACCGCACAGCCCGCCAGTATCAGGACGCTGAGCGACACTCCGACATAACGAGGCAGAGTGCTGAAATGGCCGTTCCACATCATGACCGGTCTCCCGCGTCGCCGTTCTGGAGCGCGTCCATCCGGCTCTGACGCCGCCGTTCGAACATGGCTTCCATCTCGGCGTAATAGGTCGGCAGAATGAACAGGGTGAGGATGGTGGCGATCCCCAGTCCACCCACCACGACAGTCGCCAGACCGCGCTGCACGTCCGTGCCGATGCCGGTTGCGATCGCAGCGGGCAGCATACCGACGGAAGCGACCGTCGCCGTCATCAGAACAGGGCGGAACCGCTCGCCCGCTCCTTCCAGCACGGCGTCGCGCAGGGAGTTACCCTCCGAGCGCAGTCTGTTGATGTTGGAAATCATGATGATTCCGTTCTGGATCGCCACCCCGAACAGCGCGATGAAGCCGACCACGGTGGCGACGTTCAGGGTCTCCCCGCGCACATGCAGCGCGATCAGGCCGCCCAGCGTGGCGAGAGGCACGACGGCCAGCACCAGCACGGCCTGACGGAACAGGCGGAATTCTCCAAACAGAAGCATGAGCATCACGGCGAACATGATCGCCAGCGCCACACTCAGACGGGCCTGCGCCCGCTGCTGCTGCTGGAAGGTTCCCGCCCATTCCAGACGATATTTCGTGGTGTCAAAATGCACTTCACGATCGATATGGGTCTGGGCATCCGTCAGATACTGTGACAGTGGCCGGTCGCCATTGTTCACGCGGATGGTGATCTGACGCCGGTTATACTCGTGAGCGATATTGCTCTCGCCTGTTTCCAGCCTGATTTTCGCCAGCGCTTCCAGAGGAATGTGATCGCCCGACGTGCCGGTCAGAGGAAGGTGCCCCAGTTTCTGAAGATTGGCCGTCTCGTCAGGCTGGAACCGCACCGTCATGTTGTAGGTCCGGTCACCGACATAGACCTGCGTGACGGGCGCATCGCCTATGCCGTTCTGGATCACCGCCATCACGTCTGAAACAGAAACGCCATAACGGGCGATGGCCGGACGGTCCACGGCGATGGAGAGCTCCGGAATTTCCGGCCCCTGAAAGATCGAGGCGTCGCGTGTGCCGGGAACGGCATGCAGAATACGCACGATCTCGTTGCCGATCCGTCGCAACTCTCCGAAATCCTGACCATAGATACGCAGAACCAGCGGTGAGTGAGCGCCGCCGACAAGGTCGTTCATGCCGTCTTCAATCGGCTGGCTGATATCGAAGCTGATACCGGGGATCTGCCGCAGACGGTCGCGAAGACGGTGCTCGAACTGCGCCTTGGTCTCGCCAGAGGGCCACGTGCTGTAGGGCTTCAGTCCTACCGGCATTTCAATATGGGACGGCGTCCAGGGGTCCGTGCCGGAATCATTCCGCCCAAGCTGCGTGATAGCGTAGGAGATTTCTGGAAACTCCTTCACGGCCTTGCGGATTTCGCTCGCCATGGCGCTGGCCTTGTCGAGCGAAATGCCGGATGGCAGCCCCACCTGAAGCCACAGCGCGCCCTCATCCAGTTCAGGCAGAAACTCGCGTCCGGTGCTGAGACCCAGCACGATCACCAGAGCAAAGGCCGCCCCGCCGCCGAGATAGGCCAGAAACGGCCGGTCCACGATATGACCCAGCCAGCGGATATACTGGTGATGCAGCCATTCAAGCGGCCGGTTGTGAAACAGCCGGTGCGGATTGCGCATGGCCAGCCACGCGAGAGCAGGCGTAAGCATTGTGGCGCTGAGCAACGCTCCGAACAGCGCGAAACTGACCGTGAACGCCATGGGACGGAACAGCTTGCCTTCCGCTCCGTCGAACGCGAACAGCGGGCTGTAGGCCACGATGATGATCAGCGTCGAGAACAGGATCGACCGACCGATATGGTTGGTGACGCCGAAAATATCCTTCATCTGGATTTTCTGCGTCGGCCGCTCCTCGCGGATGCGCAGGATCGCTTCCGTCACCACGATGGCACCATCCACCACCACGCCGAAATCAATGGCCCCCAGCGAAAACAGATTCGCGGGCATCCCCGCCAGATCCATGATCACGAAGACCATCGCCAGCGCCAGCGGAATGGTCACCGCCGCCACCAGCGCGCTGCGCGGACTGCCGAGAAACACCAGCAGCACCACGACCACCAGCAGAACACCCTTGAAGACCGTGTCCATCACCTTGTCGGTGGTCGCGTTCACCAGCGTATCGCGGTCGATATAAGGGACAATCTTCACGCCCAGCGGGTCGAGCTGCTTCTGCAGCAGCTTCACCTGCGCATGAACCTTTTCCAGCACCAGCGAGGCGTTCTGACCGCTCAGCATCGTCACGATGCCCTCGATCGTGTCCGGGTTAGAATCCTTGCCCAGAATGCCTTCCCGCACCTGATGCCCCATCTGGAGACGCCCCAGATCGTTCAGCAGGATCGGCACGCCATGATGCTGGTTGACGGCAATCTCCCCCATGTCGTCCAGCGTCCGGACGAGGCCGGAACCACGGACCACGTAAGACTGCTCGCCGCGCGTCACCCGTCCGCCGCCGGCATTGGCGTTGTTGTTCTGCATCGCCGTAATGACGTCGTTCAGGCCTATGCCGTAACGCTGCAACGCGCCGGGATTGAGGACGAGCTGATATTCTTTGGTGAAACCGCCGAAATTATTGACCGCCGCGATGCCGGGGATCTGCTGGAGCGCCGGCATGACGATCCAGCGCTGGATATCCGAAAGCTGCATCAGGTTGGCGCGGTCGGATTCCAGTGTGTAGCGGTAAATCTCGCCGGATGGGCCTGTGACAGGCCCGAGGCCCGGCGTCGCGCCATACGGCACCGTGACCTGCGCCAGTTGCTCGGTCACACGCTGCCGGGCGAAATAGACGTCCGTGCCGTCCTTGAAAATCAGCGTGATCAGGGACAGTCCGAACGTGCTGCTGGAGCGCGTGTCCACGATCCCCGGCGTGCTGGCGAGCTGACGTTCCAGCGGAATGGTGATCTGCTGTTCGATCTCCTCGGCGGCCAGACCCGGCACTTGTGTCGAGACCTGCACGGTCGCCGCTCCGAGATCGGGATAGGCTTCGATGGCGATGTTGCGCCATGCGAACAGGCCAGCGACAGCCAGAATGAACGCACCGAGAAAAACGAGTTTACGCTGACGCAGGCATCCCGCGATGATGGCGTTAATCATCGTTGAGCAGGATCGCGCCGGTGGTCACGATACGGGCGCCGGGAGCAAGCCCGGAGGTCACCCGGCACAGAGCGCCGTCATCATAAATGACCTGGACTTCCCTGCGCTCGAACACATGCGGGGCCGTCTCCACGAACACCGTCACCTGATCGTTGTTCATGACCAGCGCCGACTGCGGCACGGAGATGGTTTCCGGCTGTGGGGCCATGACCGTCATGTTGGCATACATGTTCGGATGCAGCTTGCGATCCAGATTCTGGAGAATGACGCGCACCATCAGCACCTGCGTATCCGCCTGCATGATCGGCTCGATACCCGACACGGTGGAATGGAAGATCTGGCCGGGAAAAGCGGGAAGCGTCAGATTGACGGCCTGCCCGAGTCCCACGTTGCGGATGTCGCGCTCGGGAACACTGGCGACGGCCCAGACCTCGGCGATGTTGGTCACCACCGCCAGCGGCTGCGTCAGATCCACGACATTCATGCCCGCCGTGGTGTTGACGCTTCCGACCGCGCCCTCGATGGGCGATCTCAGCGTGATGACGCCGCCCGCATTCACACTGGTGGAAAGGGATTCAAGATGCGTGCGGGCGCGCTGCTCTTCGGCCTGCGCCTGCGCATAGCTGGTCTTTGCGGTCTCCACATCCTTGACCGCCTCACCTCCGGCGGCCAGCACGCCCTGCGCACGGCGAAGCGTCCGGCCGGCGAGATCGAGCGCCGCCCGCGCCTTCAGTTCGTCGGCGGAAGCCTGCGCCGCGTCAGCCGAGAGAATGTGAGCGATTTCGTCACCGACATCCACATGCTCACCTACCCGAACAGCAACATCGAGCACCTTTCCGGCCACAGGCGAGAAGACCGTGACGTTCCGGGATGGTTCCGCCACGATGACGCCGGGAGCGGTCGTGCCACGGTTCCAGTGACTGACACTGACCGCAGCAACCGCCAGTCGCCGGTCCACCGGCGAGCCTTCCGGCACCACGATCCGCCCGTCCGATCTGTGCTGCACGGGCGCCTGCCCATCCGCACGCGCCGAACCAATCGCCAAGACGCCCACGCACAGCAACGCGGCGGCCTGTCTGACCATATGCATCAATGCCTGTCGGCTCCGGACAGGCCGGTCGAAGACGGAACCGGCCGCCGAAAGAGCGACCTTGAACCACACGATACAGGGGTCATGAGTCTTCATTGCAACCAAAGGGAAAACCAGAGAATGGAACATCGGGCGGAGCAAATTCTCTGATGCGATGGCCGGGGACCTGCCTGAGAATGTGTCCCTGCACCTAGAACACAGAGGCAGTTAGCGCAACGGGCGACCGAGCGTCAGACTCGTATCACTGCTGCAACAACAATGACATTTACATGACGATCATGGTTTTCTGATGAACACGGAAAGCCCGCTCTACCTTTTGGGCGCGATCATTTCCTTTTCAGGATAAAGGCAGTCCTTCGTCGCCGCGCAGCGCCAGCACTCGGGCCTCCGGGCCTTGCAGACGTAACGTCCCTGCAGGATCAGCCAGTGATGCGAGTCCCGCAGCAGCTCACGCGGGATGCGCGCCTCCAGCGCGTTCTCCACATCCAGAACCGTCTTGCCACGCGCCAGTCCCGTCCGGTTGGCCAGCCTGAAACAGTGCGTATCAACCGGCATGGCCGGAAGTCCGTAGGCCACGTTCAGAATGACATTCGCCGTCTTGCGACCGACGCCGGGCAGCGCTTCCAGAGCGTCACGGTCCGCAGGCACTCCGCCATTGTGACGCTCAAGCAGATCACGCGACAGGGCGACGATGTTCTTCGCCTTATTCCGCCACAGGCCGATGGTCTTGATGTGCTCGCCGACCGCTTCCTCACCCAGCGCCACCATTTCCTTCGGACCGGGCGCGACCGCAAACAGAGCAGGTGTCGCCTTGTTGACGGAATTGTCTGTCGCCTGCGCCGCCAGCGCCGTCGCGACGAGAAGCTGGTAGGGCGAACTGAACACAAGCTCCGTTTCCGCATCGGGCCATGTCTTCGCCAGATCGGCCAGAAAGCGGATGATTTCCGGCTTTGTCATGTCGCGGGAAGCGATGGCGGTCCCGTTGGGGAGACGGGGAATGTCTGCTTTTACGGGTGCCATTTTTTTGGAGCGCGTGGGGGCCATTGAGCCGTTATTGGTCAGAATGGAACATTCGTCAAAAGCAGAAGGATCCGCCGCATTTATTCCGGATGAATGGCGACCTTAGGCAGGGGCTATCGACTGCCTTATTTCCGGACGGGAAAACTATATCCATGCAGGCGAATTGGGCGAACACATATGAGCCTATGGTATGGTACGATCCAACCCTTCCTTCCCATTATCCATCAGATGTCCATTGGATACGCCGCTATTATCAGAGCAAGAACCGTGGCGAGTGACTGACGATGAATATCAAACAAAAAAATAGACGACCGGTCTAATTTATATAGACACCTCATTCAGTCTGGCCTATACACATCATCATGAAGATCGCAGACAAACATCGCGCTGCTCGACAGCATATACTGGAAGCGGCCAGACCGCTGATCGGCCTGCGAGGTTTCTCTGCGGTTGGTCTGGCGCAGATACTGGATGTCGCAGGTATTCCCAAGGGATCATTCTACCATTACTTCGAATCGAAAGAAGCCTTTGGCGAAGCTCTGCTACAGTCATACATCGATGACTATCTGATAAAAATGGATGACATCATCAAAAATGATGATGAAAGCGCCATAGAACGGATCACGCGTTACTTTACATTCTGGCGCGACACACACACCGACGGGCAGATTGGAAACAAATGCCTGATCGTAAAATTGGCAGCAGAAGTATCAGACTTATCTGAACCCATGCGGGCTATTCTGAATGTTGGCACGCGTGCTGTTATTGACCGCCTCAGCGCCCTTATCGCCAAAGGGCAGGCAGAAGGGTCGATCCGCAGCAAGCAACCCGCACAGATGCTGGCTGCGTCACTGTATCAGCTCTGGCTGGGCTCGACGCTTTTAGCAAAGATTACGCGCAACTCCCCGCCGTTTGATCATGCCTGGATGGCAAGCAGGCAACTACTGGACATCTAGCTTCCGAAGCAGAGCGTGGCGATTTGTCCTCTCATTTTAATAGACGACCGGTCTAATATAGTTGACCGGTCTAGTAGGTGTGAAAATGCAGAACTTTGAATTCTACAACCCCACCCGGATACTGTTCGGCAAAGGCATGATTGCCCGGCTTGACGAACAGCTTTCGCCTGAAGCCCGCGTACTCGTGTTGTATGGCGGCTCAAGCGCAGAACGCAGCGGCACGCTGGCCGAAGTAAGGGCTGCACTGGGCAACCGGACGTTCCGTGAATTTGGCGGCATCGAAGCCAACCCAACCTATGAAACCCTGATGAAGGCCGTGGTTCTGGTACGAGAGGAAAAGCTCGACTTCCTTCTTGCCGTCGGTGGCGGCTCAGTCATGGATGGCACCAAATTCGTCGCAGCGGCCGTGCCGTATGAAGGCGAGCCTTGGGACATTCTGGTCAGCAAGGGTGAAGCCGCGAAAAAGGCGTTGCCACTGGGCACGGTCGTCACGCTGCCCGCTACCGGTTCCGAGATGAACTGCCTGAGCGTGATTTCCCGTCAGTCCACCGGTGACAAGCTGCTGTTCTCCAACCCGCTGGTCTATCCGCGCTTTTCCGTGCTGGACCCCATGCGCACCATGAGCCTGCCGATGAAGCAGGTCATCAACGGTGTGGTGGATTCATTCGTCCATGTGATGGAGCAGTACATGACCTATCCGGTCGATGGCATGGCTCAGGACCGTTTCTCCGAAGGGCTGCTGTCCAGTCTGGTCGAGATCGGGCCGCGTATTGTAGCAACACCGGATGATTATAACCTGCGTTCCAACCTCATGTGGGTCGCCACTCTCGCCCTGAACGGCCTGATTGGCGCAGGCGTGCCGCATGACTGGACCACCCACATGATCGGTCATGAAATCACGGCGAAATACCATATCGACCACGCCCGTACTCTGGCCACGGTGTTCCCTGCCCTGCTGAAGGTTCGGCGCAACGAAAAGCGCGCCAAACTTCTGCAATATGCAGCGCGGGTATGGAACATTACTGATGGCACAGAGGATGAGCGCATCGACGCCGTCATTCGCAAAACCGAGGAATTCTTTGAAAGCCTCGGCGTACCGACCCGTCTGTCTGCCTACGACATCGGAGCCGAAGGCATCAACGATCTGGTCAGACAGCTTGAAGATCACGGCATGACTCATCTGGGTGAAAACGGTGATGTCACGCTCGATGTCAGCCGCAAAATTCTGGAAGCTGCCGCCTGACCTGCAGATCACGACCATCGGGGGCGCGAACACACCCGTTCTCCCGACATCAATAAGTTGACAAGAAAGAGGCTTTAAATGGCTTACGCCACGACCAATCCCTATACCAACGAAGTTGTCGCGACCTTCCCTGACGCCACGGATGCGGAAGTCCAGACCGCACTGACCGAAGCCCATGCCGCCTTCGAAGTCTGGCGTGACACGTCTTTCGCAGAACGTGCGAAGGTGATGAACGCCGCAGCCGCCATCCTGCGTCGTGACATCGACAAATATGCCCGCCTCGGCACTCTGGAAATGGGAAAACTTCTTGAGGAATCAAAGAAAGAAGTGATTCTTTCTGCCGAAATTTTCGAATACTACGCCAATCACGCCGAAGAACTGCTTAAGCCTGAAATACTGCCTGTCGCTGATCCGGCTGAGGGCAAGCCTGTTCTGGTTCACGAACCGCTGGGCATCGTGCTGGCGATCGAGCCGTGGAACTTCCCTTTCTATCAGGTGGTTCGCATCATCGCGCCACAGCTTTCCGCCGGTAACGCCGTCCTGCTCAAGCACGCCTCCAATCTGCCGCAGTGCGCCGCTGCCTTTGATACGCTGATGGCGGAAGCCGGTCTGCCCAAAGGTCTGTTCCGTAACCTGTATGCGGCACGCCCGCACACCGCCATGATCCTGAATGACCCGCGCGTCTGCGGTGTCGCCCTGACGGGATCTGAAGGTGCTGGCACGGTTATCGCCGGCATTGCCGGTAAAGCTCTGAAGAAAGCCACCATGGAACTGGGCGGCGCGGATGCCTTCATCGTGCTTGAGGATGCCGATGTGGAGAAAGCGGCTCGCTGGGCGGTGATCGGTCGTCACTGGAACGCCGGTCAGGTCTGCGTTTCCGCCAAGCGTCTGATTGTGGCTGACGCCATCTATGATCGCTTCGTTGCTCTCTACAAGGAAGGCGTCGCGGCTCTCAAAGCTGGCGATCCGATGGACCCAACGACCACGCTGGCTCCTCTGTCATCCAAGGCAGCGGCCGATGATCTGCGTGATCAGGTCACACGAGCGATGGATCTTGGCGCAAAGGTTGAGGTGATTGGCGCGCCTGTTCCCGAACAGGGAGCTTTCTTCCAGCCGCTTCTGATGTCCAATCTGGATGAGAAAAATGCGGCTCGACACTGGGAGTTCTTCGGTCCCGTCACACAGATCTACCGTGCGAAAGACGAAGCGGACGCCATTCGAATCGCCAATGACTCCCCGTATGGTCTGGGCGGCAGCGTCTTCACAAAGGACGAAGCCCGCGGCGCCCGTGTGGCTCGAGCCCTCCGCACGGGCATGGTGGTCATCAACCATCCGCTCTCGCCGAAGGCGGACCTGCCCTTCGGCGGCATCAAGAACTCAGGCTATGGCCGTGAACTGATCGGTCTGGGCATCAAGGAGTTCGTCAACCACAAGCTCATCAACGTGGTGGATATCGACGCAGCGTTCTGATGAGATCAGAGGGATCGGGCAACAGGATCAGTGCCCGATCCCTCCATAATTAAAAATCACTGCCTATCAGGGAATACTGGCGAATGTTCTGTGCGTGCTTTTCGGGAAATTGCGACGGTCACCGTAACAGCAATCACGCAATCCTCCCATGATACGCGCTTCGCTCCTGTTCGTGCGGGCTCCTTTCATTTACCGTAATCAGCATTGACCGGCCCAAGCCACCGCATCCAAGTTTCCACGGAGCACACCATGAGCAAATCCTTCCCTTCAGATTCTTTCATGGACGCCTCCGTTGCTGATGCAGGCCATGAACTGGAACGCCTCATCCAGATCATGGCGCAGTTGCGCGACCCGGAAACCGGATGCGCGTGGGATGTGCAACAGACACCCGCAACCGTGGCTCCTTACGCGATAGAGGAAGCCTACGAGGTGGCGGACGCCATTGAGCGGGAAGCGTGGGACGAGACGGCTGATGAACTCGGCGATCTCCTGTTACAGGTGGTGTTCCAGTCCCAGATTGCCGAGGAAAAGCAGCGTTTCGATTTCGCGGAGGTAACGCGCCGTATCGCCGACAAGATGGCGCGCCGTCATCCGCATGTGTTTGGCGAGGCGCAAGATATCCGCGACGACAGGGCCGCTCTGACCGCGCAGTGGGAACAGAACAAGGAGCAGGAGCGGCAGAAGCGTTCGGAGCATGGCGCACTGGCGGGCATTCCGCTGGCGCTCCCTGCCCTGCTCCGCGCCAGCAAGCTGGCGTCCCGGGCCGCGCGTGTCGGGTTCGACTGGCCGGATGTCGGCGGCGTTGTCTCCAAGGTGCATGAGGAACTGGCCGAGGTGGAGGCGGAAATCGTATCTGGCGATAAAGCGGCTCTTCAGGACGAGGTGGGCGATCTGCTCTTTTCCGTCGCCAGTCTGGCCCGAAGGCTCGATCTCGATCCGGAGGCCTGCCTGCGACAGGCCAACGGCAAGTTCACCCGTCGTTTCGAGGCCGTCGAAAGCCTGCTCGCCCTGAAGGGTCTGACACCGGCGGAGTGCGATGTGGAAAAACTCGACGCAGTCTGGAATGAGGTCAAGAAGCAGGAAAAATCCTGACACTTCAACGGATTTTCCGGATAATTATGGCGTGCGACTGGCGATGAAGGACCGCAGGGCTGCCGCCACTCTGGCGATCGGTTCCCGCCAGGCGATGTCCGGTCTGTCCGCCGTTTCCTGAGCAAACAGCCGTACCTGTGGATACCAGAGATGGCGGCCTGTCTGCCGGTTCCAGTTGCCGTCAGCCCAGCGCCAGTCGCCGCCGAACCGGTTCAGGAGCCACAGCGGCGCACCCATCGCGCCCGTGAGATGCGCGATGGCGGTATCGACGGAAATCACCAGATCAAGCGTGCTGATTCTGGCGGCGGTCGCAGTCATATCACCGTCTTCCGGCAGGAGTTCAAAGCCTGAGGGAGCCGGACCTCTGTTCAGAGAAATCCACTGTACACCCTCAATTTCCAGAAGCGGCTCAAGCAGGTCCGACGCAATCGAGCGTCGTCGATCGAAGCGATAGCCCGGATTGCCCGACCAGCACAGTCCGATGCGTGACTTCTGTCTGTCCTGCTGAATTTCAGGTTGTGCAGCACAGAGATAAGGCGCTGTTTCCGACGGTCGCCCGACATCCAGAAGACAAGGCAAACTTAGAAGAGAGGCTTTCGACACCACGGTTTTGTCA
Organism: Drosophila baimaii; assembly: GCA_018874675.1. Classification (NCBI taxonomy): domain Eukaryota; kingdom Metazoa; phylum Arthropoda; class Insecta; order Diptera; family Drosophilidae; genus Drosophila; species Drosophila baimaii. The sequence goes on from JAEIIU010046635.1 coordinate 212,342, forward strand.
CTGGCCGAAGTAATGAGTTTCAGCCTACCAACTTCACAAATCCGCTTCCAGACGGGAAGCGTCAAAGATTGTTCGACAAGCGCAGCCAGACTGTCCGGCACCAGAAGATGAACAGGTGCGCGCGGCGCCGCCATCGGCACAAAACGCAGGAACTGAATGTAATCGCCCAATCCCTGCTCACCGCACAGCATGACCGGTTTTTCTGATGGACTGCCATCCCAGTCGGGGAGATCCGGCCGGGGAAGAGGCTGAAGCAGCAGACGCCGTGCTTCGAAATCCTGCCAGCCTTCAGGGAAACGGCCTTCTGCAAGCTCCACAGTAGCAAGATTGAAACGCGCTCTTGTCGCATCCACTGTTCCCGCAGCGTTTTTCATGACCTGCCGGAAGAGGGTCGCCGCTTCTTCCCGACGCCCCAGATCATTCAGCAGCGTCGCCTGATTGAGCATAACGCGGAGATCACCGGGCCCTAGCGCAATCGCTTTGGAAAAATCCTTTTCTGCCTCTACAAGATGACCAAGCGCCATATGCACAAGCCCGAGGTTGGTCAGTGTCTCGGCTGTGGGCAGACCGAGCACCGTTGCCTCTTCCAGTGCAGCGCATGCGTCATCCAGACGACCGAGTTCAAACAGCATGGCTCCATGATTGGCCCATGCAGCCGGATCTTTGGGACGAAGGTTACAGATTTCCGCAAACCGCGTTTCAGCTCCAGCATGATCGCCTGATGCATTGAGCAGGGTTGCTTCGTGTTGCCGTGTCGTGACGTCATCGGCGGCTGCCAGTCGTGTGGCGCGCCGCGCCATGGTGAGCGCCTCGGCGAAATGACCATGTCGCGCCAGAAACTGCGACAGAACCAGCGGATAGCCCGCTTCCAGAGGCCGTAGATCCAGCGCCATACGGAGCGCCGCTTCGGCCTCGACAAGCTGTCCAGCCGCTTCGCAGGCTTCAGACAGCGCCAGTTGTGCGGAGGGATTGCTCGGGTCCGTCAGCACGGCGACCCTGAGCGCGCCCAGAGCGGCTTCGACATGACCTAATCGGAGAAGCGCCAACCCGAGGGTGACGTGAAATTCAGCGCGGGGATCAGCCCTGATAGCCAGCCCCGCATAGCCGACGGCCTGATCGAACCGTCCCTGCATGAAGGCCGCTTTCGCAATTCCATGCAGCAGAAGCGGGTCACCGGGCTTCTCGGCCAGTCGGGCTTTCAGTTCATCATAGGAAGATTCTTCCGCCATATCGAAGGAAGTCGGGGCGTGATCCTTCAATTAGGCCTCCACGAAACAGAAGACTGTACGTGTAGCAGGTTTTTGGCGGGGTTTCGAGCGAAGGAGAGGCGTGAAGTGTCGCATCTCTCCGGACAGATGATGCACAGCGACACAGCCAAAAGGCTGGGATCAGAAACATATCAGTTGTCAGGGATTTTCATTGCTGGGGCGAACGACGGGGATTGAACCCGCGACAACCGGTACCACAAACCGGCGCTCTACCAACTGAGCTACGTCCGCCACACAGCGGGCCTGCTAATAGAGAATTGCGAGGCACCCCGTCAATAGAAAATTTGCTATTTTCTATCCCCGCCCGATGCGATCCCGCAAACGCGTGAGCGCCTGCTCCAGAATGATGGGCTTCTTGCAGAATGCAAACCGCACCAGATGGGAAGGAGCGCCCGGCAAGGCTCCATCATAGAACGCCGAAACAGGAATGACCGTCACCCCGGCCTCAACCGTCATACGCCGACTCCATTCCAGATCGGTCTCGGCTCCTGTCATCAGTTCCCCGACCCCACGAATATCTGCCGTCAGAAAATAGGTTCCGTCACAGGGAAGCACGGAAAAACCCATCTCCCTGAGACCTGACGCCAGAATATCCCGCCGCAGCTGCATCTCGGACGCCAGAGTCTCAAAGTAGGCGGCATCCTGATCCAGCCCGACAGCCACGGCGCGTTGCAGATTCGGAGCCGTGGAAAAGGCGAGATTCTGATGGGCCCTGGCAATGACGGTCGCCAGAGCAACGGGCGCGGTAATGTATCCGACCTTCCAGCCCGTCATTGAAAAGCTTTTTCCGGCGCTGCCGATGCGAATGCAACGTTCACGCATTCCCGGCAGGGTCATCAGCGGGATATGGCGCGCCCCGAACGTCAGATGCTCGTACACCTCATCACACAGCGCATACACATCATGCCGGGCGACCAGCCCCGCGATGAACTGCAACTCATCCTCAGAAAAGACCTTCCCTACCGGGTTCATCGGCGAGTTCAGGATGATCGCCTTGGTTTTCGGTCCGAAGGCGGCAGCCAGTTCATCGCGGGGCAGTGACCATTCCGGCGGCGTCAGGCGCACCAGCTTCGGGACGGCGCCCAGAAGCCGGATCATGGGAAGATAAGTGTCATAGGCCGGCTCAATGACCACCACCTCATCGCCGGGGTTCAGCAGGGCTGCGAGTGATGAAGCCAGCCCCTCTGTCGCGCCGGACGTTACGATCACTTCACGCGCCGGATCGATCTGCAATCCATAAAAGCGTGCGTTCGACCGCGCGACCGCTTCGCGCAGCTCCGGCAGGCCCGTCAGAGGCGCATACTGGTTGCGACCGTCCAGAAGCGCCTGCGCCGCCACTTCAGTCAGATGGGCCGGTCCTTCCGTATCAGGGAATCCCTGCCCCAGATTGATAGCGCCATGTTCTGAGGCCAATGCGGACATGACCGTGAAGATGGTCGTCGGCAACTGCGTCAACTGATGGTTCAATGGCTTCACGGTGACCCCCGGGCCTGACTGATGAAAAGAAGGAGGCGTTCTCTGCGACATCCGCCCCACTGCGCTGAGAGCGGGAGGGACTGGAAATAAGCCCTGCGTTCAGGTCTCCGTCAACAATCGGCGGCTACCGCCCGGATGACAGGATTATTTCGGTGTCAACCCGATTGCCCGCAAGACAAACCCGTGCAACTGTTCTTCCTGAACCGCAGTTCAATCGCTGCCGTTCGCATGCTAGAAGCTTGGCCGCAACAGACATTGGTGTGACGACAGGGACATGAAGAAGATTGAGGCCATCATCAAGCCATTCAAACTTGACGAGGTGAAGGACGCACTTCACGAACTCGGTCTTCAAGGTATTACCGTGATCGAAGCGAAAGGTTTCGGGCGCCAGAAAGGGCACACCGAGCTTTATCGCGGCGCGGAATATATCGTTGATTTCCTACCCAAGATGAAGATCGAAGTCGTCTGCCCCGATGATCTGGCGGAACGGGCGGTAGAGGCGATTTCCAATGCAGCGCGCACCGGACGAATCGGTGATGGAAAAATTTTCATCATTCCGGTCGATGACGCGGTCCGTATTCGCACAGGCGAACGCGGGGGAGACGCCATCTGACGGACAATCCGCAGGCTGGATGATTTTTGCGTCTTGCTAGGATGTCCGGCATAGGACAAAAAAGTTTCGGTGCGGTATCGATCGACCCTTCTCAGGATGGAACGGCGAACCGCAAATCTGAAGGCCGCGATGGCGGCGCTAACAGGCAGGTAGAGGCACTAATGGCGAAAAAAGAAACCGGTTCGACCAAAGCGTCGTCGGAAGCAGTAGCCCGGGTTTTTGAGCTCATTAACGAAAACTCCGTCGAGCTGGTCGACTTGCGCTTCACCGATCCTCGCGGAACGTGGCATCATACCACGCAGTATATTACGACGATCGAAGAAGACACCTTCACAGAAGGTTTCATGTTTGACGGTTCCTCCATCGGCGGCTGGAAAGCCATCAATGAGAGCGATATGGTCCTGCTGCCCGACCCGACGACAGCCGTCATGGACCCGTTCTCCGCAAAGCCGCAGCTGATCCTGATCTGCGACATCGTCGATCCGGCGACAGGCCAGCTCTACAACCGTGACCCGCGCTCCACCGCCAAGCGCGCCGAGCAGTACCTGCAGTCCACCGGCCTGGGCGACACGGCCTTCTTCGGTCCGGAAGCTGAATTCTTCATCTTCGACAACGTCCAGTTCGGCACAGGCCCGAACTACGGCAAGTATCAGCTCGACAGCATCGAAGGTCCTGGCGCTTCCCTGAAGGAATACCCCGAGGGCAACCTCGGCCATCGTCCGGGCGTGAAGGGTGGTTACTTCCCCTGCGCTCCTGTCGACAGCGAGAACGATCTCCGCGCTGAAATGCTGACGACGATGGGCGAGATGGGCCTGCCGATCGAAAAGCATCACCACGAAGTCGCACAGTCCCAGCACGAGCTCGGCACGAAGTTCGACACGCTGGTCCGTTCGGCCGACTTCATGCAGATCTACAAATACTGCATCCACAACGTCGCTGTTTCCTACGGCAAGACGGCAACCTTCATGCCGAAGCCGATCTATGGCGACAACGGCTCGGGCATGCACGTTCACCAGTCGATCTGGAAAGCCGGCAAGCCGACCTTCGCTGGCAACGGTTATGCTGATCTGTCCGACACGGCGCTCTACTACATCGGCGGCATCATCAAGCACGCCAAGGCGCTGAACGCGTTCACCAATCCGTCCACCAACTCCTACAAGCGTCTGATCCCGGGCTTTGAAGCTCCGGTTCTGCTGGCTTACTCTGCCCGCAACCGTTCCGCTTCCTGCCGTATCCCGTATGCGACGAGCCCGAAGGCAAAGCGCGTCGAGGTTCGCTTCCCGGATCCGACCGCCAACCCTTACCTGGCGTTCTCCGCCATGCTGATGGCTGGTCTGGATGGCATCAAGAACAAGATCCACCCGGGCGACGCCATGGACAAGGATCTGTATGACCTGCCGCCGGAAGAGCTGAAGCAGATCCCGACGGTTGCCGGTTCGCTGCGTGAAGCCCTTCAGTCTCTGGAAGCTGACTACGAGTTCCTGCTGGCAGGCGGCGTCTTCACGAAAGACCAGATCGAGAGCTACATCGAGCTGAAGTGGAAAGACGTGTATCGCTTCGAACACACCCCGCATCCGGTTGAGTTCGAAATGTACTACTCCGTCTGATCCTTTCAGACAGAGTTAGACTTTCAAGGAACGCGGTCTTAACAGGCCGCGTTTTTTGTTGGGTAATGTGTCCTGAGCTTTCGGAATAAACATATCAATCCGATTAACAGACAGGGGCTTGTTTGCTTCGGGTATTGAGCACAGACCACCGTCAGCGCCCAAGAAATACCAGCTTGTTGGGAAAATCGTCCGTCAGGTTTCATTCGAAACCAAGGATCCTGCTTCAAACATCTCTGGGCGTTACAGATGACGCGCTGGCAGTCGCAGGCTCTCAGCAGCAGTCAGAATATTCAAATCCACCGAACAGCAGGATCAACTCAGTGTCGTTTTTTTTTGCAAAAGTTAAACTGCTTCAAGAGAGTTTCAAAAGACCCCTGAATATTTTGCAGGATGATTTTCCAGGGTTTTGCTCCAAACCCCACAAAGGAACGCGGTCCCTTTGAGCCCAATTGGTTAAATAAAGAGATGAAAAGGCAGAGCCCTGCCTTGCCTCCTGTTTGCAAAACGAGCGTCTCACAAAAAGCCTAGGCTCAGGACCCATTGATATGAGCGGCATGATGTGATTCAGGCTCCCTGAGGAGACTGAAAATGA
>JAEIIU010046637.1:0-16589 GCA_018874675.1 Drosophila baimaii
ATAAAAATAAATTTTAGGTAATGTAGTCCATGATTCCTAAAATCTAGGAATGTTTTTTTTCTGAGTGTATAATATGAATACAGCCACGCCCTAGAAATGTCATTGAAATCGGACCAATATATCATGTAGCTGCCATAGGAAAGATCGGTATAAATTTATATTTTACATAGGCATTTTACATTTAATATACATGTTACATTATACATGCTCTTTTTAAACGATAAATGCACTTTGTTAAAATTTTCATAAAAATCGGCAAACTATCTCTGATAGCTACACCCTATGAAATCGCGGATTGCTTATGATATCTATGAATTAGTTTGATATATGTACCTTTAATTTGTACATTGTGGATTATATTTTGATTACGGATATTTCATGGTCGAGGCACTACGATTATGAAATTCCCACAAGTTTAATCTTCATATTTGCGAGCTTTGAAAGGGTTTATACTATAAACAGGACCCTCATCCCTTTTACGACTTAAGTCATCAACATTTTTAGCAATGAATGCAACGTTCTATTCATATAGAGACATCTTAGCAGCACATCATCAAGACTCATCTAGTCCCGAGAACTTCGCCCCCATAGTAAGTGATTATCGAAACTCGAATCACACCAAGGACATTGTCGAAACCAACTCGAATATATCTTCGTCTCAGCTATCATTCATGGACAAATCTTAAAACGATTTTTATAATCAGCAGTTAATTCACTCTAACTCTCCTATTAATGTGTGTGGTGGTTGTGGCGATAAAACAAGTGATAGATATCTTTTATACGCTTTGGATAGATATTGGCACAATGGTTGTCTTAAATGTCACTGTTGCGGCGCTGTGCTAGCAGAAGTGGGTTCCAGCTGTTTTACGAGGCGAGGCCTGATTCTTTGCTGTTCTGGCAAAACTATTCCTCCGAGCGAACTAGTAGCGAAAGCCCTAACTGGCATTAATAATATCGATTTACAAAATCAACAAAAACAAATAATTAATTGCGTATTTCATCTATGGTGCTTTAGTTGTGCTAAGTGTGGATCTGCGCCGAGGCGACAGGTATACTATGTTAGGAGCAAGCTTGATATGTGAGCAGGATTGGAACGCTCGGACAATGGAAAGGAAAAGTGGGCAGGCCGAGAAGATCAAAGGAATAATCAAATTTAAATGTCACAAAATGTAATTAAATCATAATATATAGACATATCGACACAGATTTGCTAAAATTATCGTATGTCTTATGGAAAGCCAAATTTGCGTCGATATATTCGAAGCAGGGTGTTTCGTGTAATTTATTCTCTTAATATCAAAATCTTGTTAAATAAGTAATAAATTATCTGCAAGGGTATATCAAATTCGGCTTCGCCCGAAGTTTGCCTTTCTTACTTGTTCAAAGTTCATTTTAAATATGTTTTAACTTTAACTGACAAATTGTGATACTTTTCGATATTTATAATTTCCATAGATCTATAAGATATTTTCGATATAATGTTGAGCGCGATATTTTCATCTATTTATTAGATACTTTTCGTCTCTGTATATGTATGTATGTACTTATGTATATCCCTAATTAAAAGTAATATTTTAGTTAGTATTCTTAACTATTATTATCTATTATTAAATATATTAGTTAGTATTCTTAACTATTATTAACTATTTAATGAAGTCGACTAGGCAATTCTCAGCCGTAAATCGACCTGCCGAATTGGCAATTAGAGCTGGTGCACATTTTTCCTGCTTGGCCGCCATTTGACAGGTGAGTTAATTAAATTTTGGTTCGCCAGATACGGAGGTATTGCAGTTCGTCCTGCCTTCTGCCGTTGTCCTTTAACTCTTTGAGGTTTCTGCACTCGGTCGGTCCTCCTTCTGCCGCTTGGCTTTCCGTCTTATCCCCGGCATGTTGCTCTCGTTTGTCTCATTCCATTGCGGCTTTCCCGATCATTGGTAATTTACGCTTCACATGACCGAAGTCGGAAAAATTCCTCCTTTCTTTTTTCCACTTGCGGCTTTGCCCGGCTGTGTTTTTCCCTGTTGTTGTTGTTGTTGACTTTAAACTTGTGCCATAGGTGGTGGTGCCGGTGCGTGTTCGGGGGCTAAGCTGCTTATCCTGCCTAGGGGAAATGCGGTTAGGACTCTTGGTCTTGGCCCTGGTCTCTGACAGTGATTGGTGCCAGTGTCAGGGATTTATTTATCTTTTAAGAGCGTATTTATTGTCCCGCATTAAAGTCGCGCCGGCCGCAAGGTGGGCTGGAAGGAGCAAACCTTAAAGGAAACGGATAGGAAATCGGAGTCGGGAATCCCACGATGGGGGTGATGGAAAAACTGGGGTCAAGTGGCGGATTGATCACTATTTTGGGGGCTCATCATACATCTTCACTTTTCATTTGCTCCCCCCGATGTGTGTGTGTGTGTGTGGGCTCGCAATCCTGGTCATTTGACACTTTCACTTTGCGAGCCATACAATTTATTTCAGTTTTATCAGACATCAAGACATATTGATTTTTGTCTTTGCTAGGCGCCAAAAAATATTGCCAGCCGGAGACGATAATCTGCTGGGCCGCCTGCAGCCGCCCAACCCAAAAAAAAAGGTTGGATTGGCCTTCTTATGAGGGTCATATGCCTATGTCTCTTGGACGTAATCAAAGTTGATTGATTACGTGAGCTCATCGTCCCGTTGGGTTGATGACATGCTCCATCCCCCTCCTGGCTTTGTTTATTGTCCCTCCTCCTCCCCCCTCTCTCAATCTCGTTAATTTTTAATCATCTTTTTTTTTAGTCGCAAATTAGTTTTGACATTCTGTTTTGATGTGGGTGCCAAAATATATTAATTAATTCTCTCTGCTCAGGTAAAGCCGCTTATGAACCAACCAATTTCCAGGAAGTCCTTTTCCTACGTTTATTTTGCCTATTTGCTGTATAAGCCGCTTTGCGTTGTCTAGATGGTCATTAGAGGGCAATCCTTGAAATTAAGGAAAGAGCAACTGAATATATTCCCCACATATATTTCAGTTCATAGCTGACCAAATATACCAATTAAATCCAGCTAGTTAAGCACTTATAGGGAATTATTATAACATTGTGTTTGCAACATACATAGTTACAAGGTTTTTTTTTTCAATCTGCATGTATTAATTAGTAAACTTATGGAAATGGTTGATTATCCTTACAAAAAAAGATAATTAAATTCGAATAATTACCAAACACTAAAATATTAGCTAAAAACAAAAATTAAGGAGTAGAAAGCTAAAGTAGACAATGAAAAAGCTGGTACGAAAAGTAGATTTGTGCTTTAAATTAAAAAGAAAAGTCAAATGTTTTTAGGGTACGTCCAAAACTTAAAAATAAAAGTTTTAAAAATACAGTAAAACTTTCAAAATTTGAAACCATGGTTTGAGACTTGGGTAAGCATATGAGATGAGACGAGCGAGATGGATATCTATTGTTGCAATCTTTTGGTCTAAAAACTTACATGTTTATCTTTCAATAGTTCATTCATATTTAAAAGGCAGAAGGAGGTATTCCCAATCCCAGAAAATTTGTATATTTATTCTTGATCAGCATCATCAGCTAAATTGATTTAGCTTTGTTCATCTTAGACCTTTGTCTAATTATCCGTATAAATTTTATATATATATTACGAGCTACCAACTTTAACATAATTCTGGGTTGCACGCAGATTAAGTTTGTTTTAATATTTGGCCACGACCACTACCGCCCACACAAATCATAATAAAGCTCATAATAAAGCCTTGATTTGCTTAGAAAGTAAATAGACTTATCATAATTGGACTTGAATGAATGTTTTGTGCAAATTTGAGTACAGTTGGATTATAAACATGGGAGTTATTGGTCAATAAAATGGAAACGTTCTGTAGCTTTCGAACTTATTTTTCAGTGGCAATAAGAATTTTTAAAATAATAATTACAAAACAAATTACACTAAGCTGTAAAAGAGCTTATGCAATTTTATAATTGAATAATAAAATATGTGATTTAGCGCGTGAAAAAAAAAAAATAAATGCGATGTTCATGTGTACCACCCATAAGGATTGATATATTAATTAAATTTGAAAATAATATTAAAAACCACATTATAATAAATTTTTAATGAAGCGTAATGCAAATTCCACAACTTATTGACCCCAACAAAAACAGCAATCAAAGCAGGCAGAGACCAGCTGCCGAAGTAGACGCTTAGCCCGCGTCTAGGCCAAAAGATAAACTCCACAAAGGAGTAAGGATACGAAATCCTTCGCTTTCGTGGACGAGTGACAAACTAATTTCATTACGAGCAGCTGGCACCGACATGGATTGTCCATATCCTCGGCCCGACCCAATGAAATCCGGTCATAATGCTTGTAATAATAATCAACAGCCCCAGAGAGGCGGGTTGATGGAGTCAGGGAGGAGGGTTCCGTGCTGGAACCGCCGTGCCGGCAGAAGATGATAAGTAGACACGGACCTGGACACGGACACTTGCAGCTTTGCGGATCTCCGTTCGCCGGAGCAATTGCCATGGCAAAAATAGAACAATTTCACTAAAAATAAAAACAAAAGCCAGATAAGTGGGCCAGCGGATCGGGCGTGGAGGGGCGTGGCAAGCTGTGTGTAATATGTGCACAAATTGAAAATAAAGTTTTGTAACAAAATGTCGCACCGGAAATGAAACTCACAGCATGAGACTTGGCTTGCCATCGCTGTCTCTATCTCTCGGCCGGTCCCTGTCTCCGACTCCGTCTCCGTCTCCGTCTCCATCTCTCTCTCTCTGTCTGCGGGAAAATGTGTAGCGAAGCGTGTAAACTGGGTATAAAGGCGGAGAAGGCAGGGGGCGTGGTCGGGCTGAGCATTGTTATTTATACGAGGTACTCGTCGAGTTCAAGGGTATATTACGTGCAACGGAAGGATGCGTTTTGGTCCTCAAGTATATATTCACAATCAGCTTGAAGAGTTGATTTCATCTGTGTTTGTTCACCTGGATTTCATAAATAAAGGTAAATTTAATTGGATTTATATATGTAACATTATATTATTAAATAGATGTAGGTATTATAAACTAATTCTAACATTGAACTGACTGAACTCTGATTCTTCTCCTCTCTTGATTAGGTTCTAGGGATGTACATTTATCGAGAGAAAAACTCCGATATAAATTATGTACAAATATATCGCCGATAGTATCATATTGAAAATATCGCACTTATTGTTAAATATCGTTATATAGACTTTATTTAAAACATCTACAAAACTTAATTTTTTATATATCTTTCCAACACTAATAGTTAAAATAAAGATTAGGCACAGTTCAATATTTCATCATTAAAATATTGATTTATTTACTAGTTGATTTTATTTATCGGCCTTCGTATCAAATATCGATACAGTATCGATATCTTGATATTTTTGGGCATCCCTATTAGATACCACACAAAAATTTCGTGATTTTAATTTGCAATGATAACTTTAAGCGACTTTCTTCCTCAGAGCTGGGTATTCTATAGTCTGCACTCTCCTCTTTAGCCTTTTAACTTGTTTGCAACTATTACAGGGTGAGTGTGAGGAGCGAACATCTCCGATTCTGCCTTGGTCTAGGCGCAGTCTGCGCCAGTTGAGCCTTTGCCATAATAAAAGATGACATTTTATAGCAGTCATAGCCATGTTAGCCGAGCGAGGGGCCGGGAAACTCAGTGGTTTTGGGCCTTTGGCCTAAGCAGCCGGAGCCGGAGCCGGAGCCCGAGCCGAAGTCGGAGCCAGAGCCGCAGCCGTAGCTGAGGCTGTAGCTGAATTGGAAGCCAGAAGCCGGAGAAACCGGCTGCCGGAGGCGAGTCAAAGACACAGCTGCAAAAGTACATAAACCCAGAAATGTCATGTTTATTTTCATTTCATAAGGAAATTGTCTGTCTATATAGTTTGGCCTGCTCCGCCGCCGAGCAGAGAGGCACCTGGAAAACTTTCCCAATAAGGAGCCGGCGGCATCTCGGTAGGCGGTGGTCGCAGGAATTGTCTTGTGTTTTTTATGACCTCACATAAAATCGTGGCAAGCTGAACGATTTACGGCCAGGCTGCAAATTTATCGCTCATAATTAGCATATGAAATGGTTAAGTGCACCACAAATTGCACTTCAGTGTAGTGCACATGCGGCTGAATGGGAAGTAAGGCGGGCTCAGACCTAAATTTAATTGAAAGCGGGGCAATTTCGGGTCGATTTAATGGCCCTTGATGTGGATTAATCTTGGAAATAAACTTTTCAAGCACACAAAACATTTTTCTTTCCACCCCCCTCTGTGGTATCTTTTCCCTATCGCTAATGGCTTAAAGATTTGCCCCAAATTATCCCCATTAAATATTCAAATTTCAGAAAACTTTGCACCCACTTTGAGCGACTGCCACAGGTTGAATCTTCGCAAAACACACACCCAAACACACACGACTCCAGCCAAAATATCCACTCATCTAATCGCATCGTTAACATCATCAGCAATTTTGCACTGTCATGGCCCAAACAATGGCCAACACCAGGGCTGGGGGAGGGGGGTGTCCCAACGTGGCTAACCGTTTAATCATTTTGTCACGCGTTGGCTAAACAAAAACGCCGGTTAACCCGTCGCGACGCGCCAAAAGGTCTTGGGGAATTAAATTTTAGCATATGTCATAAGCGGCTTAGCCATGATTTATACGGCGAAAGGCAGCCATTAAATGTCGGCCAGACCTTGTAATAAACGGAATTAGGCAGTCGCCAAGGGAGAGACGCCCAGAAAAAAGGGCAATGCGAAACTAAACGATTCTCGGAGCTCGAACAACAGATGCAGCTACATCGCCAGGACATGACCATTACTCTTCTGGGGCCGCGAAAGAGGAGAATCGGCGTCAGTTACAGCTTCATATATCTTCATTTTAGGAGAATCTGCACTGCGAGAGAAAGTGCGCCAAGGCTCAAGGGACTTTCACTGTGAAAATTCAGTTTTATCGAACATCGATATTATTTATCATTAAGTAATCGTTAGTAATTGATCTGGACTGCTAAGATATAATTACTCTAAGATTTGCTTAAATTACATTTTAACATGGTCAAATCCAAGAATATATATGTATAAGTTATAAGAAGTTTGAAAATATAAACAACAAAATTTAAATGTATACACCATTTGAATGGATATTACTTCTGAGGAGATTTTACCCTCAATACTGTGCAAAGTACTATTCAGACTAGGGATGAATGTGATATATCGACATACATGAAAGGCTCAATATAATATCAAAGCTATTGTAATAAAGATATATGTAGACATTAATAGAATAATTGAAATATCGGAAAATATCGCATTTAATGTTAAAATATCGATTTTATCGAAATTATTAAACATATGCTCGATAAAGTGTTTAATTTATTTGTTTTTTTTTACAAACTATATTTAATATATGTAATATATATATTTATTATAGTTTAATAGTTTACACAAAGCTAAGGCACTGTCCGATACATTAAACAGAATATCGATTAACGCGCATATATCGCAACGTTAAAAATCCTATTTATATATAAACATTTTCCTTAAAGATCGTATTAATATATCGAACTTTTCAACCATCACTATTCAGACCAATTTAACATAACACATTTTTCTATCAACTTCTTCAATTGCTCAAGGGCACTTCACTTTTAATATAAATTTGAAAAAAAAATTCACAGACCTATTTCCCTTTAGTATTAATATTTTTCAGTGTATCCCTGACATGGCAGCGCTCAGCTGTGCACAAATTCGCTTGTGTATAAATATTTATATATTGAAATGCAATGCGAATCGATGGGAATGGAGTTGAGAATCGGAGTTGGAGCCGGCGTTGGAGTTGAATTTCAAGCAATGTGCCGCAATGCAATCGAGCCACACGAAATTGAATTTGCAGCAAGTTGCTCCGGTCTCAGGATTCGGCACTGCCATCCACATCCGCATCCTTATCCTCATCCTCATTCCCATCCGCCTCCGCCTTCGCCTGCATCCTGTAGCTTCCATCTCGCAACTGGCTGCAGTTTGTCGTATTTGAGCATGCGAAAATGCGATTTGAGCCATTCCCCCACCAACATCCTGGCCTGCAAGAGTATTCCATCGGCTGTTGCTATTTTTCTCCGGGTGGCAAACTGGGGCCTTAGCTGTGACAAATCTTTATGCAATGTTGCATGTCCTCTGATTTGCCATGATGACATGCTGATGGAATAAGTGGGGGCAGAAACGGGACGAATGGAACTAAAACTATGACTGCTCCTCGGTGTCTCTGCATCGGGAGTCGGTGTATCTGTATCTGCAGCTGTAGCTGTATCTGTATCTGGAAATGTATCTGTGCTTGTCCCTGTGCCAGGCCATGTCTATCTGTCTGTCCCAGTGATTTGCTCGCTGAAGCGTTAAGCACAAAAATTGGTAATGGCTGTGGCTGTGGCTGTTCCGTTTTTGGCAATCATTGCGCAGGTTTTATATCTTTATGTTGGTTCCTTTCTGTGATGGGTTTTCGATTTGGCCAGGGCCCGAAAATGCCATCGAACTCGAGCCCTGAGCGGGTTGGTCTAAAAAAAGTAGAAATATGATAGATCCAATCTGTCAGTTCAATGTGGTTTTCAAAGGATAAAATCCTTAATATATTAAATTACTCATATTACTAAAAACATTACCATTTGTTTCGAATATAGAAAGGCATTTGATTAAGTAAAGCCTTCTAGAGAATTTCTTTTAATATCCAAATAGCAAAATATGTTCTTCTTAATGATCTCCCTCGATTGAACCTTTTAAAAATTCTGGTTAATTACCCATTTCCCCCTACTATAACTCCATAGTTTGATTAAGAGTTGATGAAATTTAATTAATTTCTTTCTCTCATGCCATTTGGCCACAGATTTTCGCCAAAGGCCAAGGGCAAAAGCGGCTTAAACATCAAAAGACAACTGGAAATTAATCGGGCTGGCCTCAGACCCCATTCCTCCTCACGATTTGCACGAGGAGCCAGCCAGTGCGCCCTCTAATTGCATTAATATCTTTATAGAAAATTATTTAGAAATTACAAAATAAACACAAATAATGAAAATATCGGAATAGGTGTGCCCCGCAACCGGAATGTGCGAGTGGAAACTTTTCATTATAAATTGCGTGCCAGCTGTCAACATGGTGGCTGCCTGCCCCGGGCCAATTGGAGGGGAGGCAATGCGCCCCCCCCCCTATCCGATGGTATGGCGATGATAAGGGGGCGTGGCACTGGCAGTTGAAAGGCTAATTTTGCACATTTGGACTGACATCCATGAGGAGCAAATGCGTTGTGGGTTATCATTTGGTTAGTCCTTTTCGCAGAAGGACGGCAAGCGGCAGGCGGGGGGCGGCAGGGCAGTGGGCGTGGCCGGGCAGGCAATTTCATGAGTAAATGATTCAGAAAGAGAATTACAAAATTAGGCCTTGGCCCCGCCCCCGGTTAACACAATGTAATTAACTTTTGCGCGACTGCCTCGCCCTCTCAATATATTTGATATTTATTTTGGCCCTCTGGGTGCACTTTGGTCATTTTCCCGCTGACAACTTTGCCTCTGCGGAGCGAGTACGCCGGATGTGCCGGGCCCGGGCCCATCTCCATCCCATTCCCTCTTTGCCTCTCTCTCTCGGCTTTCGGCTTTCGGCTTTCGAAAGCAATTTGAAACAAATTTTATTGCCAAAGTTTTTGGAGCACATGGAAAATTGTTCAAGTGCCACCGCAAACAAAAAAAAAGTTACCAACCAAGATGCCGCTCTGATCCACAATTAGTCGGACACAAAAGTGTGTTAACTGCTCTTGGATTGCAAATAAAATGAGACGAATTTGCGTGATAATTTATAGTTTGATTGTGGGAGTGGGGAAAGATATTGAACAGCCTGAAAAGTGAGGTATGTTTCGTGACTTAAGGATGCATGCTTTCCAAATACGAAGTATAGCAAAAATACTCCGAAAAGGAAATCGTGGCTCGAGGAACACAAATATACAGAGAAGCGGGATATATAATATTAAAAAAATAAAAATAAAATTAGTTCCGCTAAGTCGCTTTAAGCGCTTATTCCAAGGACTCGGAATGAAAGGAGCCTCTTTCAAGGGCTCTTTAAGTGCTGCTTACAGCTGCTGACCCTAAAACGAGAAAGCGGAAAAGCGGAAAAGCGGGGAAGCGGGTAAGCAAGAAGCCCAGTAAGTCCGCAAGCCTCGTTGCGCTTCATGACCAACTTCAATGGCCGGCGCACAGTGCGTATGCGTAATAAACAAAACAACTGCAGTAACAATCGCCCCGCAGCCGACTTTGTATGTGTGCGTGTGTGTGTGAGGGGGGCTTTATTTAAATTTACAACCAAGCAGTCGGCACTGTTGAGCTTTCCTACGCATACTGGCCATGCCCCTCCACCCCCCCTGCCCGGTGTCACTCCTCCAGAAAGCCGGAACAAGCCACCAACCAACATCCACGGCCCCACCCACTCCCTTGGCGCACATTGTGCTCAGTGTTTGGCGTTTGCCTCTGTTGAATAATAAATTGTATTTTGCGGCATTTAAAAGCAATTTTTTAACATTTTTCAATCTCAATGGCAATGCCTGAAACGGCAGGCACGCACACCATCATAAATACCCACAAACACAGGCGCACAAACACGCTGGCGCTGGCACACTCATATCCGTACAATTACACAGAGAAATAAAATATGAGTTTATAATTAATTTTATTTTAATTTTAATTTTACTATTTAATTTTAACAATAATAAAATTGAAATCTTGAATTAATAAATGAATTGTTTACTTACAAATGTCGCTTCTGTATATCATTGTGACTGGTTAATGTTTTTGTAAAACAAGTTAAACAGAGATGTATTATGATATGGTTGGCTTGTAAGTCCCCTAAAATTTTTTCTTCGAAATTTATAAAAATAATTGATCAACTTGTTTTAAATATTTTTTTTGATATTATATCGACATTTATAAGACTACGATTTGGACATGCCTGATACACACATGAGCATATATTTAATAAACAAGATCCACCCCAATGTGGATATACAATAATCAGCGTGAAACACTTTCTTTTCGAGTGCCCGTTACTCGAGGGAATTCGAAAAAAATTTAAAGAAAAATGTAATATTAAAGCATATTAAAGCATTTCCTCGCCACCATTGAATTTCTTAACGCAACAAATCTGTACAACTTAATTTAAAATAACAATACATTATATCACTGACTAGATTTAAGAAACATTGTACATATACAGGGGTGGTCAAAAGTATTTGCACAAATCTTATGGGTACATATGTGTAATTTGTGAAAATACTTTTGACTACCCCTGTATGTTAATCCCTAACCTAGCTTAAGGCCTAGTAGCTATAGCTAGATCTATTGGTTAGTAGCAATTTGTAATTGTTAAATAAATAAATATCGATATTTTATTCGACGGCCGACATATAAATTGATATTTTAACTTTGGTATTAGTATAAGTGCAATAATGGAAAAAACAAAATTGTTAGAAATATCGGAACAATAATCGTTATATAAAAATATTAATAAACATTTCCCAAATATATTTTTGTAATATCTATCGTTTCACTATAAACCCCATATTTACGATATTTTGAATATGATAATTAGTCCAATATTTGCTGACATATGTATTATTATTGAACTAATATATAAATTGATATTTTAACGTTGCGATATATGTACATATATGCGATAAGTTGTGATTAGGTTCGAACTATTGAACCAATAATTGCCATAGAAAAGAGGAGGATTTATCGGAATTTTTTGATATTTCAACTATAAACGCTATATTATTCGACATTTCCAATTTTTACATATAAATCTATGGGATATTTGCAATATATTATTATAAATTATATTTTACTTTTCCCATCGATATATGTATAAACATACCCTAGTACTGAATACTTAATTTAAATAAATTGAATAATGAGAAAATTAGAAATTATTTAATATTTATTATTGTTATTCAATTTCGTAAAATTGACAATCTCATAAAAACCTTTTTTAAACAGCTTTTCTTGTTAGTCGGACTTCATTTTGCTGGCATTATTAACCCTTTAAAAGGCATTAACTCCGATTTTGATAAGGGTTTTTTTATTGGATAGATACGTTAATTTAAAAAATACACTTCCTTTTAGTTTCCTCCTCATTTAAGTAGATATGGGCTCTTTTTTTATAAATAAATATGCTAAACTAAGAAAAGTCCCGAGCTTTAAATAAAATGAAGTAAAAATGTCAGTCAAAAGCTTACCCTTTCCTTTCTTCTTGTAATATGCATATCATTTATGATCGTCTTACTTTCTCCGAGTGTAATCATATACGTGGCGGAGAACAAGAGGAGCCCGTTGTGGCACAGTTTTGTCTACCAATTTTGCAGTGAATTGTCCTGGGGATCTCCGAAGCCAAGGCTGTCAAATCGTAGCACAACAGCCACCTCTCCGCGCGCCGAGATGGATAGAGATAGATGCAGAGGGCCGGCGGGGGAGAAAGAGAGATGCCACTTGGGGGGAGAGGGGGCAATTTTTGGCTTAGACTCCGGGGCTGGGTACATTTTCGGACTGACTCCCTGTGCATTTAGTTAAGCTTCAAGTGAAGACAGCAACGATTCGGCAGTGAAACAAATTGCAGCATTTAAGTCCCGGCCCCTGCCCGGGCTCCTGCATCCTGGCATCCTCTGCTCCACAAATTCTGCTTCCGTTCAGCCGGAGTAGAAAACCAGTCGAGAATGCTTGTCCTTGTGTGCTTGTGCGCTGGGGCTGGCAAACAGTTTGCGTAAAGTTTGATTATGTGTGTAAGCCGGCCAGTATTTTCCATTTCAAGTTGCTACACTTTGCATGTGGCAAATGCTGACGGCAATGTTCGGTACAACAGCTGGCAATTATTAGGACCGAGTCCGAATTCCATGTCGATCTCAGCAGGCCTGTGGAGTCCAGTCGCTCCGCTCTCTCCGGCTCCAAATAAGTTTTGCCCCCGAAATCAATTTGCAAATCAAAAGATGGACCAACTCATAGCGCGTCGACGTAAATACCGCCACAAGGATGCTGAGGGGTAAATACAAACGTGTACAAGAATATTCCATTGCGGTCTCATTACATATCCTTGTGATCTCTCCAGGAGCGTCTGCGAAATGCTGCCCAGCTTCTTCAAGTGCAAGTCCATGACGGGCATGGGGCGACGGATCAAGAGTCAGCTGCTCCGCGTCCTGCCGACCACTGCCTTCGCCAAGAACTCCCTGCGGTTCCTGAGGCGCTGCACCAAGCCCAGCCGCCAGGAGTTCCAACGCACCAGCATGGCCATCGGAGTGGGCTTCCTCATCATGGGCACGATTGGATTCGCGGTCAAGCTGATTCACATACCCATCACCAACATTATCATGGCCTGAGAGCCAGCAAAGTTGAGCGGAAATAAAGTTTCAATTCGAGTAGAGAGCCCCGAGTCGAGAGTTGAGTTCGCTGGCAAAAAGCCAAGGCAGCCGGAACAGAGCCAAGCTGCTGGGGTTGACCTCAGGGTGTTGACAGGATCATTTCTCATCTTTGCCAGGACTTTATTTGTGGCACTCTGTGAGGAGGTTGCTTTTGTAGTCATCTCCGAACTAATATTTTAGGTAGCCAGGCATTTCGTATATCGCTTTTTAATATTTATTTTTAAGCGATACGAGCTTAAACATTTTTGTAGTTTCGGGAGGTAAGCGATTTCTCCCTTAGAGTACACTTTATTTGCATTTAATGCTACAAAGTCATACTTAAGTACCGGGTATCCCATAGTCTGGTTACTCGAGCTCCTTCTTGCCACATTGCCTTCTTGGATTCTCTGGAAAAACACTTAGCGTTGCCAAAAGCACAGAAATATACGTATTTTGCAGTACTTTTGGTGGTGAACCTAATCGAAAAAGGGACTGGAGGGGGGCGGGGTCACATGTGCCACGATTCCTGGCTGATATACGTAAAGGTGTAAAAAAAGTTCCTTAAAGTATTCGCCATCCTTCAGGCAATCATTTTCAGATCCAAACCTTTAACCAAATTAAACTTCTCACAGGTACTGAAAAACTCAATTGAATTTTATTTTTATTTGTTACCAAAGAAACTTGTTGACCAAATCAGATGACGGAGCTTTTATCTCAGCACTTGCAGCGCCAGCAGCTGCCGAGGGAATCGGCAGGACGCATCGGTATCCATATCCCTGCGAAGGGATGCATTCGCATTGTCACATGTGTCTCCATTTGCCGCTGTTATGTTTTATTGATGAGTCTCGCAAACCAAAATTGATGATGCCTCGATGTCCTCGATGTTCGTCGCGTCCTTGTGACGCTGGGAGGATGCGAGGATGCTGCGCTGCCTTGTTGTTCCCGCTGTTGCCGCTGGCAAATGGCGAAAATTTATTCAAAACTTCGTCGCAGTTGCATCCTTTAACGGCTCGTCCGTGCAACAGGCAACAGGCGTCAAAGGAGCTGAGGACGGAAATCGACGTGCACGGGAAACTCGAAGAAAGTACCAACGCCATATCGAGGAGGAAGTCTCTTAAGCATAAGGGCTCTTTTTCGCTGATATGTCAAAGGACGTCGGACGTAAGCCAAGACTAAAAGAATCGCTGGCAGGAAATTAAACTTCGGAATATGTAGAAGGATGGAGTTAGGGGGAAAAGTCACAGTCAGGAAGACACTTGCATGGGATGGGAATTTTAATTGCAGCTTTCTTAGGGTTCTTGGTTTGGCTAATTGATGTCCTGTTTTGTAGGGACAACCGAAAGGGAATGCTTATAGTATGTATGCTAAGACATATGGATTTTGGGACCTTGAATTCATATAAAGACAAGGCAATCCAATGGTAAGGAAAGTCTATTTAAGTAAGGCGAATTTGTTATCCCCTTGTAAATAGTTGATAATAGTGTATTTAATTCTTTTAATTTGTGATTTAACATACATTGTCTTGTGACAGCATTTAACTTATTTAGTAAGCAAGAGAGGGTACATTTTAATTATGTTTCAATGATTTTAAGTAAATAATTCACAGAATCTCTAAAGCTTAGAGAGCATCCACAATTCTATTCGAGCACACAGCCTGCTGGCTGGGCTGCCTGCTTCTAGTTCTCTTCTGGATGCATTTTAATTAAAAGTGAAGTGCGGCCATTAATTTGCAACTACAAATTACACTCAATAAAACATGTCTGCCACACTGATTTTTCGGCACGAACCGTGTGAAGGAGGGAGTGAGAGGGTGTGTGTAAGCCAGAGAGAGAGAGAGACTGGCAATCAATTTGCACTTTGACTACAATTACTGATTTTCGACACTTCAAAGGATTTTATAAATTGCCATTTGCTCTCAGCCCTCAAAAAAAGTTCTACGTTGCCGCCTCTGACTTTGGCAATTTGTTTTGGCCTTTCTCTTGCCCATATACACACACACACACACATACACGCTGTACACACTCTACACACACTCGCACTGCCGGTCACATGTGTTTTTTGTTCTCCTCCTGATTGCGCCTACCATGTACAACTTTAATTAACTCAATGTGCGACTCCTGGCCCAAAAGCCAGGCAGTTTCCGGACTTGAAACTACTTTCTGCGCGGCAGGAGCGAACGGAAGAAGGCCTAGCAGGGCAAAGTGATTTTTTGTTGGGCTGCCAGGCTGCAAATTAGGTTTTGGATGAATGGAAAAGCTAATGAGGGACACCGAATCGGTCTAGACCAGGTGCGAAAAGTTAAAGACACACTTGCGGAAGGCAGTGGAAATTCGCCTATGTCTTTATCCATGTTTCCGTTCCTCGATTTCCATGCAGAGCAGCAAGGACACACACACACACGCGTGAAGCGGAAAACATTTTTACACATATGACTGACGCTGATTGCGTTTGTCACGTCGCCGAAATAAAATTGCTGCCCGACCCCAAAAAGTGACGGCTAGGCGAACCGGAGAGGTGGCCAAAAAAAATCGAGAAGGCGACATGTGATAGACTATGAGATACCTGGTAATAAAAATACAATAAATATAAAAACAATATTTCATTAAAAAAATTAACAAAATATTTATTCTTCCTTTTATTAAAATATTTAATATATAATGGATATACAATGTCCCGATAATCGGTTTAGAGTTAACATTCAATTAAAGGTCTCATTATACCAGAAATTCAGATTGTTATCGGAACTAGGGAACTATATCTGCAGTAAATGTTTCCTTTGAAATATCGACAAAAATATTGGGTTCAATTTGATAGGGAAAATATGATAATGTTTGATATATTAAAATATGAATGCTCCCAAAATTAGCAATTAATGTTAAAATATCGATATTATCGATTTATTTGTTTTTTTTCTACCTACTCAATTTCAAACATGTTTGAAACTTAATATTATATCATTCTTTAATACATTTTTCAACCATAGTAGTTTAAGCTAAGCTTAAGCTCTTCTTTTGGAACAGTTCGATATTTCAAGCCTAATATTGATTTAAGAAGTCGATTTATATCGATACATAATCGATCACAAAATAGTGACAACACACGAGCGTTCGTATTTGTTCAATAAAATAACTCCGGCAACTTCCCAAAGAACCAAAAATTGTATATGCCCTCGAGTC
>JAEIIU010046639.1:0-18987 GCA_018874675.1 Drosophila baimaii
AGAGAGAGAGAGAAATACTAGAAGTTTCACTTCAGTCGTGCGTAGGCTCTACACACTCCTTTTTTTTTCTATAAATCAAGGGGTTTCCTGATACTACAAATTATAAACTCGATACAGATATTCATAACACCTGAATTATGTGTTCTTTTCTATTTGGGAATCGATGCCATACAGGCACCTACATATATGCGCCTTTTGATTCCGAAAAAAAAACAACAAAATTAACTGAAACCTGAAAATATTTACCAACAAAATGATTTTTATTTGGCCAAATGCCAATTAAGATGCACCACCCCCTTCCTCCCCCCGCCGCCCGCCATTGTGTTCGGCCATCGTTGAGCTTGGCATATTTAAAATTTTCATTTGCAAGAAATAGCTAAGTATTTTGCCGAGCAAAAATCATGAGAAAATCGCGAGGGCGCCGAGGGGTGCAGAAATTCCGTGCTATGTAGCGCGTGATTATTACTCATTTTCATTTAGTGGCGCTGGCAGGCAGCGACTTCTTTGCGTCACTGGAGTTGGGTGGCAGAAGCGGGGGTGGGCGGGGGAACCGTGTACACTGGTACACTGGGGAAAAATGTATAAGAATTATATAAAATTATATAAAATTAATTTAAATGGGGACGTGTCTTCTATTTGTTAGGTTACCACTACTATTTTGGGGCCTTTATTATTATTGTATTTAATAAAACAGATAAAATACATTGCATTATTCCTGGTAATATTTAATCTATTATATTTATACTTTTAGTTTATTTATATTTTTTATTTGTGTAAAGAAAGATATAAGATTGTATATATTAAGAAAACGTACCAAAATTTGTTTTTAATTGGTTAAGTTATTAAGTCAAAGTTAGTTTTTTAAACTGTACAAGCCCCTAATAGCTATCTAACCGAAAAAGAACAATTCCACATATTATCACCCTGTACTTTATCCGATCGAGAAACTTTAACCGACTGCTGTTAAGCTCCGAACTGTACTATAGAGCGCCAGCACACATAATGCACTCTACCTCAAGAAGTTATATTGCCTCCTTCAGTTAGCTATTCAAAATTAGCTGACAGGAAGTCCAGATATTATCACCCTGTACTTTATCCGAACGAGAAACTTTAACAGAGTGCTGTTAAGCTCCGAACTGTACTATAAAGCGCCAGTTAAGCAGTTTAATTGCCTCCTTCAGTTAGCTATCTAAAATTAGCTGACAGGAAGTCCAGGTCCCTGTTAAAGTTAACTCTCACCTTGACTCGATAAACAACCTAATTTTCTTAGCAGCATCTTTATCTGTCAGTTAAATTTTATGAGTGACTATAAAAAACCGGGCAAAGGTACAAGTAAGCTCCACAGATATACATAACTTTGATTTCTAAAAATGTGAATAATAAAAATATTCGCCATAGCTTTTTATAGCCAGCAAATGAAAGCGAAAGCTATTTATCAAGGACTTTAAGAATGCAGTTATACATATATACAAGCTAACCATGAACTATAGTATCATGATATCATTAAGTATACGACAAAGTAACACGATCTAGCGAACTCTAAATGGGGTGTCATTCTATAGAATTATTTTGATCGTTTTTTCCCTTCTATTTGTTTACTTTTGAAATGTACATGATCAGTTGTTGGCTTAAGATGATTAAGATCGCTAAGTAAAGTACTCGATGTCTGCTGTCTGCCACGCCCCTTGGGCTAAAAAGCTAAACAGAAATCGGAAAGACGGGCCGCGTGACTCTTATGACAGAAAAAAAAAAAGATATACATTGAGGAAAAAGTCTAAAGAAAGAGAGATAGAATGGAGGCGACAGAGAGCTTAACATAGGACCCCTTTATTTATGTTTATGGGATATATGTATGTATGTACCAGAGTATAGACGTAGATTATTTATTTATACTCACGTACTGTGGCGGTCAAAACAATAGCGTACATTTCGCCGGTAAGTCATTCAACGAATTATATTCACCTGAATGATTTAGAGCTTTTGATGGGAATGCAAGATATATGTATGTTCGAGTATATATCAAGCTCTGGGAATATACATATCTAATGTATATGCCAATTTCTAACTGGAAATGGATCTTGATGACAAACAAACCTCTGTATAATCAAGCCTTTGCGTGATTTTAGCACAAAGTTGAGTTTGGATTATATTCTTTAGAAAATCGGGTTAACATAGGAAGAAACAATTTTGGGAATCAGCGGTGGGCATGCAGTAGCTCTTGTAGCTCCGTGAAACTTGACAATAACAATGCTACTGAAATTTGACATCAAAGAGAAGGCAAAAGGGGTTCGACTCCGCTCTCTTGAGGTTCAAAAAACTTATTATGTTGGGCGACGCACATTTGCTCATGCTCTTTCCATTATATTTCATGCCCAACGCTGTTCTAATTAGATTTAGATTTAGATCGGTACAACTTTTTAAAATACCCTTAGATTTATAAATATTTCGGGAACAAAATATTTGTAAAACTAGTTTTTAACTTAGTAATTATGATTTTATTTCTTTAAACATTAAAAACAATATGATAAGATTTTAGTTTTCAGAGTAATATACAAAGTAATTATAAGATAAGTCACGCTTTATCACTCATACGCAACGTTACCCGCATCTTTTTATCGAATATCTAATTTTCCGTTTTGATATTGAATTATTATGATATTTAATATTATATTATGATTAATATTACGATCATAATAATAATGACCTATTCTACTTGGCGAATTAGTCAGGGAAAATCAGTGCTATTTTATTCCCCTAGCAGTGACGGCGTGTGTGAGAGGGCTTGTGTATCCAAATCCCCGCATACGTATGATATTTATGTTCCTGCTTATAGATATAGATACTTTCTTGTTCAACAACTATCTCGCGATACATATACGATTTTTGGGGGCAAGTCCAGCCGCCGGCAGAATCGAACGGAAATAGTAAGGGAGAGCTATGTATGTATGAAACTTTGGAACCATGATTGTATGTACATCAATATGTATGTACATATGTACGTACATTTCGGGGTACAAACGAGGCGGCAGGCTGATGAAATCCGGACGCCTCGTGGGCGAGAGAATATCCAAGAAGCGACACAGAGACAAAGACCCAATGACGTATGTAGATGGGAGTCGCAGCACATGACCTAATAGAGAGGCTCCGGCTCTGGGTCGGAGTCCCCCCCCCCCTACCAATACTTATTAAAACAAAAAAAAAACAACGAACGGTCAATTGAGGCGATTGAAATGCGCCACAAACAATTAATTGAGAGTGGAGACCGAGAGAGAGAGAGCACCGGGTTAGCGATATCCCGAAGGCGTGCTGAGAGCGAAACCCTTGCGGGATGTTGGTCTATATATCAGATTTGTGGATGCAGTTCGCACGAACCTTCTGACGTCGCCGGGAGATTTAGCCGACTAATTCAATTTTTAAATTTTTTATTTCAAGTTATTAATAGCCGGAAAAGTCGAGAGCGAAAGCGCCTCCGCTCAAGAGCGGGGAGCGAGAGAGCGAGAGATGCCTTCACCTTGACAATCTTATAATGAAAATATAGAACCCATACCGACAGACGGCACAAATTTCATAAATCAGTCAGAAGAAGGAGGACTTTTATACATACACAAACTCTGTCACGTAGACAGCTACGAAAGCTAACGGCGAATCTGAGCCAGAGAGGAGAGAGAGTGTAAGAGAGTAAGAGTATTTGGCAGTGTTGGTTGGAATACGGAATATTGTACCTACATAGATTCATGGGTACTTGGGTACCTAGGCACAAATGAAAGACCTAAGACCATACCTTTAGGAAAATCTCTTCTTTAATTGAGGTACTTTTATGGGCAGAACTTGTATCTCAAGGGTACACTTATTAGCAGAACTTGTACCTCAAGGGAGAAGACTACAGTTAAGGGTGCTAGTCGTTAAAATAAAATGTATGCTATACACTCCTACGACGAATCTTGAACCGTGGAATAAGAAAAAAAGCTGGGTACAGTTGGGCGAAAGTGTTTGCCTTTGCCCATCACTGGTCGTCGTCATCTCGACAGCATCCTAATTTCTCTTCCCATAGCCTCTCGTCGGCACTTCGGGTGGCGCTTGGGCTGGCGCTCGGCTGTCGCTCGGGTTCACGGTTCGGCCTCTGCTCGGCGGAAAGCTCTCGCCGTGCGGACTATTTGACGCCGCCGCCAAATGGGCGGCGGACAGTTGCCTGCGATTTGTCGCCCACAGCGCTACGATTTTCTCCTCGTTCTAAAAGCCGTTCTACCGTTCCTGTTGTTCCCGTTGGCCGCCTTCATATTCGTATTCGCTGAGAGCTGAAATTCGCGGCGAAATAATTTTAGCAACTTGTTATCCGTCCATGCCATGCGCGATAAAATATCACAACTATTTTGCTTGCAAAAAACCGCATGCAAAAATAATAATTCAACAGATAATAGAGGTGTGTGTGTGTGTGTGTGCGAGTGTGTGTGCCAGTGTGTGTGGTGTGTGTATGTATGCTGGGCTCATTCATATATTTTTTATCAATGATTCACGAGCAAAAGAACAGTATCCTTGGGGTGGTTTCGTGCTCGTATAACTCGTCAGGTTTTAAATATTTCAATTGAAAATCAAAATTATTTTCCGTGTACAATACATTTTTTTTCCTGTGCCCAAAGCAGGTCCTGTGCGTGTGTCTTTTTTTTTAATTGAACTTGAAAGATTTAATTTTAATTAATTATCTTATATGATATATAAAAATGTATCATTAAATACATATTAAATTCAGAAATTACAAATCTTTTATGAAATATTTGTACTAATAAAAGATTTCAAAGCCAAATTGTTAATCCGTGCCAATGTGCTCTGCTCTCTGTCCGATTATTTTGGAACAGATATTTTAAGATCAATATTCAAAACAAAAATAATCATTTTATATGTGTGATCGTGAATGGAAAAATATCCAAATATTATTAGTATTAATATTATATATTTTTTTTTGTGGTGATCTGTAATTCAATGCTAATCCATTGTGTTTTCTGCTCTTTTTTATCGGTGATCCTGCAGGACATAATGTGCCAACAAAAGCAACGAGCAACGGGACCATGTGCGCCAATGGGTCTCTTGGGACAGAAGGGCCCGAAGCGACAGAGACCGACGCATCAGGGACCGGGAGGATGCGGAAGCCGCTGGAGAGGAATGGCTCAACGCAGAACCACGTTGTTCACCTCGAGAGAAGGTAAGGATATTTCGATCTTAACTTGCGAAATGAGAACGTTAGTTTCCA
The DNA here is from genome assembly GCA_018874675.1 of Drosophila baimaii. Classification (NCBI taxonomy): domain Eukaryota; kingdom Metazoa; phylum Arthropoda; class Insecta; order Diptera; family Drosophilidae; genus Drosophila; species Drosophila baimaii. The sequence continues at coordinate 5,246 of JAEIIU010046639.1, forward strand.
TTGCTGACGACGGCACCAGCCCTCAGAGCAGCAATCGAAGCACCACCGCTTTAGATATATTTTCTATGGCAGATCGATGAGCCTAGTTGCGAGGTTTTTCCCACCCCTGTGACGTTATAATGCCCAACTGGTTTTAGCGTTGCAGTGATGGTAACCACATCGATTGCTAGGTAAGTCGGCGAAATGGAAGTCTGATTTAAATCGCTGTACGTCTTGAAAAACACAATTATAATTGTCTGTTTATTATTGCTAATATTTTCTAATTTAAAAAAAAACACTAAACAGGATTTCTATAATCTCTTTATATTCATATTAATGTGCTACCAAGAATTTTGGTTTTCACTTTAACACAATTCTTATAAATACATTGTATTTTTTTTACCAACTAACTTTTTTCCAAAATAATCATAGTTCCCACTTCTAAACTTCATAGTTTTTGATATATTTAATCTTCTCTTATTTGTATATTATTTCCCCCTAAGCCTTCTAAAAAGTTTGAGCTTTTCCTTGCTGTACTTGTACTTGATATAATAATGGATTGAAAGTCTTTTAAAACATGATAGTTTTCTGGACTGGAAGCCTAAGTTTCTTACAAAAATATTACCTCAAAAGTGGCATTAAAATTAGTGGCTTTGCGCTTCACCTCTCTTTGTTGTTAATGCCTGAACTTGTACTTTGTTTACATAGTTTACTTATAAATAAATGTTGTCGGTCCTGGCTTTCATTGGGTATTTGTGTTTCAGTGTTTTCGTAAACATTTTCTATTTACCTAGACAGAAACGCGCTTTACAGTCGATTTAGTTTCAACACTTTGGTGTTAATCAAAACTTGTGCTTTACTCACTTAAAATTAACAAGTTTACAGATTGAATTTTGACATCTAACTAACGATATGCATATATGTATGTATATATTTTTGACAAAAGTATAAAGTTTCTGTCCTCATTAACAATTTTCCTATTACTTCAAAACTGAAATATAATCATTTTAAGAGAGTTATTTCTCCTGTTACGTTTTTATAAGAAACATAATTGATGATTTCCATATGAGGAATAATTTATAGTCATCTCTTATACATATTACTTTAATATTCTATTTAAGAGATGTGCCTTGTCTTAGAATTTTTCTTTAATTAAAATGAAATTTGTTTTTTGTTTTTAAGATCATCCCATATTTACTTACAGTGTAGATAATAGTAAGAGATATAATCAGAGGGTATTATCATTTTATTTAAACCTTTTCATGTGAAATTTTCATTGCAGTAAAAAAGTGTATTGTATATACATATATTCCTGGTCAGCATCTACAGCCGAATCAATCTAGCCAAGTCCATTTCTGCCCAGACTATTCTCTCAGTTTAAGAACTATCTAGATGAATCTTTTCAAATACACTCCAATTAGATACCAAATCCTTTTTAAGTTGAAACAAACTTCGGCTCCACGAAGTTAGCTTCTTTTTTTAGTTTTCTACTGCCTTTTTCTGATCTTAACCGAAGACACCCTTTTGCATTATTTTAAAAACCATTAGCATCCATTGTATATATCCTACTTTCATTTGGAAAATTGTATAACTTCATATACCCCATATCTTTTATTTTCCTTTCAGGCTGGGCCTCTTCAGTGGGGTGGCTTTAATTGTTGGAACTATGATAGGTAAGTGTGCGATTGGACGTTCATTCGGAACCATTAACCAAAACAAAAAATGCATAAAACATGAGCCGAGGAATGTGCCATCGTTGAAAATCTGTGAGATACTTAAAAACAAGAACATGCCATTTTCCTTGGACCGTGTCAAATGATTATTCTGTCCGTTGCTATTGTTGTTGTTGTTGTGGTTCATTCTCTTTCTCGTTCCTTGTTTTTTACACATATTTAACATTTTCCTCTGAAAAATATTGAGGCACATTTTTTCAAAGCGTTTATTTTTTTGTTTGTGGGTTGGATTGGAGGCGCGCATGGCCAAAAATACGTTCGCATAAATTTAGATATATGTATGTATGTACGGTAGTACATATACGCAGCTTTGGGATGTACATACATATGTATATATGTATATATGTATGTGTGGATGCCTGTCTGCCCGCACAGAAGGTGAAGGTGTGCGTGTGGGTGTTGTATTGTGTGTATAAGGGCAGTTTCCCGGCATTTTTTCGTGTTTTTTTTCTGAGTTTGAGGAAAATAAACGTGTTGGAAGGTTGCAGCGAAATACTATCAAAAATACAGTTGCGGTCAAGAGAATAGTATACATTAGAAACAAAGTTGTTTCACAGTAATTGCAATAGTTTTCGAAAACCATTAAGTCCATGAAGTTTAAAAAAAAATATATTTATGTGGTGTAATATTTTGTAGCATACTTTGGGGCAACTTTGAAAGGAATTACAGGGGTGCCACAGAAATTGCTATTACTTTGAAAGTCTTTCCATTTACGTCATAAGATAAAGGGGGCCACTCCTGTTGAAAATAATTGGAATGGTTTCGAAAAGTATGCAATGTTTTTTTATAACCCAACATTTTAAGTAAATTCTACAGTTTTTTCCTCCATTTGTGATTAAGAAAGTTGTAATGCACAGCAATTTCTGTGGCACTCCTATTATTCTTCTTTTTGTAATTAAAGAAGATTCTATCTTATTACCCTCAACTGTAGCTATATACGAAGTTAGGTTAGGTTACATATTTATGACACGAATACCGGCTATTATCGGTATTGCACTTTGACCTTAGGCAATGGTGCCAGTTGTGGCACGCAATTGTGTTACCAAATTGTTGCACGCCTTCTCCTTCACCGTCCTCCTTCTTTTCCTTCTCTCTCTTATTTTGCTCACCGGATGGGTGGGCTTGCCTCTCCGGGAAAATGCTTCGCAAAAAAGAGAAAAAAAAAAGAAAAAACTAAAAACCATTATTTACCGGTATTGTGCTTTCGCCTCGTGGTTTTTCGGAGCTTTTGCCGAAGCTTCCGCCCGCTGATGACGTCGGCAACACCCACTGTTCTACATATTTGCTTTATCGCTCTCTCCACCCTCCTCCCACCCACATTAGCATAAACGAATCCACGGAAAATCAGCTGTTCCTCGCGGCTGCAGCTGTGGCGTTTTGCATTGCACAGTGGGGTATATATATTACTCCACAAATCTTACATATATATAGGGTATTAAAGGGTAAAATAATGAAATATAATAACCGGTAATCGATAGACCCAGGGCACCTTACCAAGTATTTACATATGTATATGTATGTACTCTTAATCAGAGCATCACCAGGCGAGTGAATTTAGCCATGTCCGTTAGTCCGTATGTTCGTATGAAGCCTCAAATCATAAAGACTATAAGATATCGAGCTTCAAACTTTAGTAACTAAGTTTATTTATTTTTTTTTTTTTAATTCAGCTCTCTACCAACCTCACAAACCTCAAGAAAATGCTCCTTAAAGCTTGTAACTAATTTTCTGTATGAAATAAATATAAATGTAGAGGTATTCCTGAAACGTAGACCATCCAAATGTACCTATAAACTAGTGATCATTAGAATATTAAATAGAAATTTCAAGGATTTCAGACTCTAGATCAGAGGTGCTCAAAGCCCTGACTCGCGAGTCGGCAAGTTCCTCTGCCCGGCCTCTGTTATCACACTGTTGCGACTGTACAAAATGTTAGCAACGCTTCAGTGCACTAATCAAATTAATATTTTGTGGCAAAATCTAGCCTATTTGAGAATTAACGCGTAATTTTTCAAGTAATAGTTTTTGGCAATATTTAAAAAAAGATGATATCCTTTTTTTTTTCTTCGAAAAATGTTCCAATGTTGGCTATCATTGGAATTTGTGTACTATTTCAATTTGTAGCTCAGTTCAAAAGCTTAATAACCTCCCAGAATTTTTGGTACTGAATATATAACAGTCTGGCCACTCTCTACTATAGCTTTCTTACTTTTTTGAGGGAATTTCTCTCTTTCTAGTGGCCAAAAATATCCCACAATGCATTGGTAAAATACTAATATATAATATATTCCATTTGTTTCATTCACAGGGTCTGGAATTTTTGTGTCACCCTCCGGTTTACTGGTTCGCACTGGTTCCGTTGGAGTTAGCTTTATAATCTGGCTTGCCTGTGGTCTGCTCTCGCTGCTGGGTAAGTACCTCTCGTCATCCCTGGCTCCGGTCGCTCATGACCGCGAAAGGGGCCACGTGCACCACGTGCAGCTGACCCACTTGTATGTACACATCATCGTCCCATCCAACTTGTTGCACGGCTGGCAAGTGGCCAAAAATTCCGCTGCTCTTCATTCATTGGGTACAGAGGGAGGGCACTAGTTATCAATTAAATTCAAGAGACCAAGGAAGAAATCATACAGAAAACTTTAGGAATACAAATATATATTGACAAGGCCTTAAACTTTTACTTTCCTGAACTCTTTAGATATTTTCATAACAGGAAGATTCATATTTTTCTGAGCAAAATACTACATTTTTTTGAGTATACAGGGGTGCCATAGAATTCGCTATGCTTTGGATTTTCTGTGATCCCCATATCCAATATACATTTACAATATGCACAACCTGTAAACAAAGCATCAGTGCTTTTAAATTGTAACTTTGTTGCCAAGTCTAGCCACTTTCAGAGCTAAAAAGATATATTACAATAAATCTTTGTGCTTTTTTCTCTCATATCTAACCATTTTGATCTATTCTTCAATTAATGTGGTTAAGAGAATGATCCTAGACTCTAAATAATTATAATTATTGAACTAGGAAAGAACACTCTAACTTTCCAACACCAATCTCTCTATAACCTATACATATTTAAGCTTTACAGCTAAATTCTGAACTCCCTTAAGGATTTTGAACAGCAAACACTTGAAAAATCCTAATCCTAGTTGGGCGCCAAATTGAACTTTCAAGCAATTTGCGTAGAAGGCCCTTGACGTGACCTCGGACGACTGGGGCTCCTATGACAAAACTTGCCATCCGTTCTCATTTTTTTGTTTTCTGACTTTCCATTTCTTTTATTCCCCCGACTTGTGTAGGCGCTCTGGCTTACGCTGAACTTGGCACGATGAACACATCGTCGGGGGCGGAGTGGGCGTACTTTATGGATGCCTATGGACCGGCGCCGGCGTTTCTGTTCTCATGGGTATCGACATTGGTGTTGAAGCCATCTCAAATGGCTATAATATGCTTATCATTTGCACAGTACGCCGTTGAGGCCTTTGTGACTGAATGCGATCCGCCCAGGGGCGTGGTCAAGATGGTCGCCCTGGTGGCAATTGGTGAGTATATGTCACACAATGGCCCTCGTGCCTTATTCTAAATGACCTTTACCCTTTTTCCCTTCCTCTCTCTCTCTGGGATACAGTGATGATCCTGTTCGTGAACTGCTACAGCGTTAACCTGGGCATGGCCGTGCAGAATGTGTTCACCGCCGCCAAGCTGGTGGCCGTGGTGGTGGTGATCTGTGGCGGCGCCTGGAAGCTGACGCAGGGCAACACGCAGCATTTGTCGAATGCATTTAATGGCCCGATGCCGAACGTGGGCGCGATCGCCACGGCCTTCTACACGGGGCTGTGGGCCTACGACGGCTGGAACAACCTCAACTATGTCACCGAGGAGATCAAGAATCCCAGCAAGAATCTACCGCGCTCGATCATCATCGGTATACCGCTGGTAACGCTCTGCTATGCTCTGATTAACATTTCCTATCTGGCGGCCATGTCGCCGCAGGAGATGATCGAATCGGAGGCGGTGGCCGTCACCTTTGGCAACCGCATACTCGGAGCGCTCGCCTGGCTCATGCCGCTCAGCGTCACCATCAGCACCTTTGGCAGTGCCAATGGCACGCTCTTCGCAGCTGGACGGTAGGGAAATATATATTGTTTATATAGAAGTTATATTTATATATATTTTATGCACTTTATATCGTTGCAGTCTGTGCTTTGCGGCCAGTCGAGAGGGTCACCTGCTGGACATTCTCTCCTATGTCCATGTGCGCCGTCTCACACCCGCCCCAGGCCTGATATTCCACGTAAGTATCTAGGACTTTCCCCATGGGATAATCAGCAAGTCATTCGCATTCTACATTTTCTTCACAAACCATATAAGCAATTAGAAATCCCGCATCTTGAATACATTTATTTATTTGTTTTTTGTTTGTATTCCATTTGTAGTGTAAAGTAATTGGAGTTAGTTACTATTCCATCGTTAAGTCCAAGTATTTTTTATAGATTCATGTGCTTAGATTAGTATTCGAGTCTGGATGTTGTGTAAAGAAACACAATCTAAATATAAAGATAAATATAAGATGCCTAACGCGCGCACACATAAATTGCCATATGCAAGTGATTTTTCTGCCAGCGACAAATTCGCGCTCTCCCGCTTGCACAAATTTAAGAACGTAAATATATAGTTTTAACTACAGTAAATGAAAAGACCTAGCCAAGCAGATCTAGAATGCTTGAGAATACGTGTGCACAAATTCAGCCGTTGGCTGTCTTCTTAGAGAGTTCTCTCTCTATTTCAGCAGAGCGTGCCCTAGCTTCAGAGTCAGGCCGAAAAATCCAAGTGCAGAAAAATCCTATGGCGTTACGCATCTTAGGAGCTATCAGTATTTTGATTATTATCACGTTATTTTATGATTTTTTTTATTCACTCCACTAAAAATTAATATTTATACAGTAGTGTCTTTTGAATGTTTCCTAATGATTCGATAAATTGCATTATTGATGAAACTAAAGTACATTCTTTTATCAAATGCCACAGAAATAAGAAATTATTTTAAATGCTATTCAAAATTACACAACAAAACATTGCACCTTACAAAAGAATGATATGGGTTCTTAAATACTTCATTTTATACTTTTAGACACCTCTTTAATGCATTTTAAAAATACAGCGATTTCTGAGGCACCCCTGCCTCTGCCTTTTTTCATTTGTTTTGTATTTAACCCATTGTAAATTGTGAGCATAAGAAAATAATTAAAATTCCCAAGAGAGATCCCCTAGAGGGTCCTGGGCCAGGAAAATCCTTGTGTAAATCCCCTTTTAACCTCCTCTCTATCACTCTCTCTCTCTCTCTGTATCTTTCTCTGTTGCATATGTATTCCCCGTCTCTGCCTGCAGTCGCTGATTGCCTCGGCAATGGTGCTCCATGGCACAATTGATTCGCTGATTGATTTCTTCAGCTTCACCGCCTGGATATTCTACGGTGGCGCGATGCTGGCTCTGATCGTGATGCGCTACACCAAACCCAACTATCCACGGCCGTACAAAGTGCCGATCATCATTCCCGTTGTGGTCTTGGTCATATCCATCTATCTCGTGGCGGCACCCATATTTGAGACGCCGCGCATCGAGTATCTGTATGCGCTGCTCTTCATCTTCGCGGGCCTGATCTTCTATGTGCCATTCGTGAAGCTCGGCATGACGCCGCGGTTCATGAGTAAGTTAATTTGAAACCAAAATGATTTATTTTCCAGTGAGTTCTTATCTAAATGCCCGTGCTCTCGTTACAGACAAGGTGACCCTGTTCTTCCAGCTGCTGCTGGAGGTGGTGCCCACCTCATCGATGGCCATGTTCGAGTAGAGCTTGCCCCTGGAAGTGCTCAAGCTGCATCATACATATATGTATGTAGATGATGGACTGGGGTCAACGGACCTGGGAGATGGAAAGAAGCAAATATACATTCGCTTATTTACTATACAAGGATACATTAGGAGTGAAGCATATAGACAGAATACAAGGGGATGGATGACTGGGAATAGAGAGCTATTGAGGAACTATAAAAGCAACCTATATTGATATATTGACGTTGTCGTTGACAAAAAGTAATGCTAGAGAAACAGAAAACTATTCGAAATAGTCTTTTTATGCTATGAGCTGGTTACATTCAAAGATTATATTTGCGTATACAGATACTATTTAGTGTGGATACATGTGTATATCCCTAACAATTGTATGTAGCGCGCATAGGCCAAGTTGCATAGTTGATACGTACGTATTTACAAACAAAAACAAATCTATATACATACATACATACATATATTTTTATGTTCTAGTACTTAAACAATCAAAAAACAAATGACAAAACAATACACACATACACACACACCACACCACACTATTAAGCAGTTGTTAAGTCCCTCTATTGATTTGTGTATGTGAGGAAATGTGCAGGGAAATGGCGACAAAGATTTCACAGCATACTTATGGGCGCCGTGACGAGAGATTTCAAATCGCCATAGTGTTTTATGGGGGGCTAGAGGTTTGAGTACAATCCGGGCAGCGAAGACACCACCAATCCAAAGACCATATAAAGCTCTAGACTTAGCCCGAAGAAGCAATCGTGTGGCGTTACGCATCTTATGCTTTATACTGTCTTTGACCAATCCGTACAGTACCCACCTAACAAAAACTACACCGACAACAATACTCGCCGGCAGAGCTTTTCGGTTATTTTATCCCCTCGACTTTTTTGTCCTTGATTCCTCCCCTTTGCTTTTTTTTTATACCCGCCCTAAACATACATGTATGTATGGCTATGTATGTACGTGTTTAACGATCTAGAGATCGGTTGGAATAGCAATATTTATAGCAACGAGCGGGGATGATAAGGATTAAATACAAAATTAAAAAACAAAAACAAAAAAAGGACAAAGGCCAAAAGAAAACAAAAAAAAAACAAAAAACAAAACCCCCCCAAACTGAATGTTTCTAACTTTGACGCGCCAAAGACGCCGCCTGTTAAATTTTCTAGGACTGCAACTGAAGATTTGTAATTGATACCAAAAAGTAAGGAAAACAAAACTCTGAGAAAAATGTAAACAAAAAAATAGAAAAAGAAACCAATTCAAGAAAAACAACAAACAAAAGCAAAAGAGCAAACAAAAGTACTACTAAGAATAATTGTTAAAGAAATACTATTTTTTTTTTATTTTTTGCGTCGCCTGTAGAGCTTTGACAAATCGTTGCCACCAAAGCTAGAACTAGACTTAGAGAGCCGGTTATACTTATATCATTATTATTATTATAATTATTACTATTATCACTACTATTACAATAACACATACATACATAATACTTTTTTGCCCCATTCTTTTCGGTTTATTTCGGTTTTTAGTCGTCTTGGGTGCGAGTTAGAAAAAGACAAAAGATGCTGGTGCCGCCTCGCTCGGAGTCGAACAATTTATGAATTTTATAACTATTATTATTTGGGTTCTTTCTGTCTTAAGTGGGGTTGAACAAGCCCTCCTTAAAGTCCTGGTCTATGCGAGAAAGACTATGCAAAACCTAATCTTACCGTGCGAAGCTTTCTCCCTTCGAAAACCGGTTTTCGTTCAGTTTGTTCTCTTCAAGTGAGCGGTTTTTGCACACCAAAATATGATGGATAGGAGCTGAGGGTGTCCCTACACGCCTATCCCAGGGTCTGAACCGATATACAAAACATATATACATACATACATACATACATATACCTGTACCTTTATATGGGGATAGCACAGAACTTACACATACATATATTTATATATAATTTGTTAAGTTTATAAATTTGTATTCCCAACTATTTAAAATGAGTTACAACGGAGTTAACCAGAACAAATCGAAAATCTCTATCTATACATGTACCTACCAACTAATGACAAAAGAATTGTATTATGTAAACAAAAATTGATGAAATAAAGTTTTTGAAACACATGTTTAATTGGTATTTAAAATTAGGGGACAGTACAACCGTAATTTTAAGCTTTCATATTCCATTTTCGTTTTGTTTACTTTGATTTTAGTTTTTTCCCAAATTGCAAGCTAGCTAAATTTAGTTTTTCGGATCTTTACAGATTTTATTATAAACATTTAGGACTAGAATTTAAACATTAGTACCTACATTGAAGAGCGTGTCCCAGAATCCGGATTTGAGAATTTCTAGGGCACTCTTCGCATCAACTTTTGGCAGTGCTAATGTTTTTTTCATTTTTAACGTGCTTTTTAAACCGTAATTTGAATCGCAGAACCATGTTTCCGTATTTTGTACCCACTACCCATAGGGTACATACAAAGGTAATATAACAATAAGATTCTTAATCCTATGTATGTTTGGTATTTTAACTTATGTACAACCAAAAACTAAGGTAAGAAACAGAGGGAAGCATATCCAATCCCATATGAGAGACTAGAGAGTGCAAGAGCTACGGAATTTAGAGAGAACATTTTTATGTTTTTTTTGTATATAAATATGTATATGCACATATATTTTCACTTATAAGTAAACTATACATAACCGCGCCGAAACATTTTCAACGATTGCGTGGAGAAATAATTACATTTTTTGGATTACACAGCAGATTTCTTCCATATAACTTAAGAGGGAATATTGGAAAATGCACTTGTAATACCAACTACACAGCGAGATCCAATTTCTTGAAAGGCACATTACATTCAGAGACATTCTAGAGCCACCAAATAGCATATTTATATAAAAACAAATGCTTCTGGGCCAAATTCTTCTCAATACCAGTGTTCTGGCTTATCCTAGGCTACGTCGTTGTCGTCGTCGTCGTCGTTGCATCTTCTTTAGGCTGGCTGGCGGCGACTTTGAACTCCGGAAACAGGATGCCAATCTCACGGCGGGCCGAGGCTTCACTGTCCGATCCATGGCAGGCATTACGCGTATCGGACAGGCCGTACAAGGCCCGGATGCTGTTGGGATCGCTGTAAACAGCACGGAACACCTTGGTGGGGCCCAGTAAGCTGCGCCACTTCTGGATGCTGGCCTCCGACTGCAGAATTAACGCATAGCAGGGACCACTGTGAGGGAAGGATATACAATGTGAATATGTTTTAGGACTAAGATGGATGCATATTACCTGTTCATGAAGCTGGTGAGGCGATGGTAGAAGAATTTATTTTGGTGCTCCTCGTAAAACCGCTCGGAGAGCTCTTTCGTAATGCAAACCTCCTTCTGGCCGAGCACGGTGAAGTGCTGGCCGATCAGCGACAGGATCTGCTGCATGGCATAGGTGTTCCGCAGCACGTGCGGCTTGATCAGGGCAAGGGTTATCTCCGCCATTATACGGCAAGGTCCTTGAAAATGTCGCCAAAATTGAATTTAATTATTTGCAAAAGGTTGCCTATGGGCAGCCGGCAGTGTGACCGCAGTTTGCTAAGGGAAATATAACAGCCGGCTTTTGAAAACTAAGTAATAAAACATCTTTTTAGTTTGTTAAAACTGTATAAAAACAGTTAGGAGGAAAAATTATAATAAGTAAAAACAACAAATTAATCTAAAAAGCAATTAATTAAAGCAAGAAAGCTGATTTTTTTTATATAAAGTCAGCTATTTCTAGCTAGTGCGGGCTGTCAGCACTGTACGCTGACTCGCTGGCTAGGGTCACACTGGCCCATCAGCTGGCCGCGTTACACAAGCAGCCGCGCCGCTTCCTGCAATTTCCTTATTTTTTACTAATAATATCAATTAAAACCGCACCATGCCGTTCATGAAGGGACGCGAGCCCATCCGGCGAACCCTGAAGTACCTGAATGCCGGCAAGCTGGTGCTGAAGGACAACGTGCGCATCTTTAGCGTCAACTACAACACCTACGGCGATCATCATGCGGGAGCGCGGTGAGTTCTAATAAAGGATTCCGCTGCTCAGATCCTTATTTTAATCCTGTGGCCTCGCCTGACAGGGACTTTGTCTTCTGGAACATACCCCAAGTGCAGTTCAAGAACCCGGAGGTGCAGGTGCTGACCCTCAAGAACATGACGCCGTCGCCTTTTGTGCGCTGCTACTTTGAGGATGGTCGGGACATGCTGATCGATGTGGACAGCCGCAACAAGGATGACATTATCGAGCATCTCATTCGGGTGGTGGGCAAGACGCGGTAGGCATCTTATTAAGCTATATACCTCCGAAACTGATATGTTTTTCCTATCCTTCCAGGGAGCAACTGGATGCCGAGGCGCGTCTGAAGGAGAGCAAGGACAATCCGGCCAATTTTGGCTACGGCTGCGACCGGCACTGCATCTGCGAGATACCCGGCCAGGTGCCTTGCCCAGGCACTGTGCCACTGCCTGACCACATGCGCGGCAAGATCAAGTTTGCACCCAAATAGACATTAGTTTAAGTCTTCATTTTCGTCTTTTTATTCCCTTCTTTTTTTTTTGCAATAAATTAATTGTAAATGTACACCTGCCCGGAGGAGGCTCGTCTGCTGAGGTAGCGCCCTAAGATTAATAAGTATTTTTACAGACTATATGTGGATGTTGAGGCGGAGTGGCGGGGTGGCTTAGCGCCGCTTGGGTCGCTGCTGTCGATGGTACGGGGCGGAGGATGACTTGCCGTAGCGCTGTGTGCCGTCTCGATCCTTGTTGAACTGATAGCGCTGGATGAAGGGCACATTCGCCTCGCCCCGGCCCGTGTTATTCAGCTCGAGATTGTCATCCGTCTGCCGTTCCAGCACCTTTAGTTTGGCTTCAATGGCCCGTATGGCCTCCGACTTGCTGATCTTTTCCTCCCGCTTGCCACTGCCCAGGGCGGGTATCTCAATGCGCGGCTTGGGCTTCTGTAGGTCATCCTGCGGGCGAATTGATCAAATATTAGCTTTGGGAAAGGAAACCACCTCGTTTACTTACATATTTGATGTTTTTGGCAAGGCGAACGGCTATGGAGCGATTACCCACGCTGGTTCCGTCCAGCTTTAGCAGGGCATTGGTGGCGCCCTCGTTCTGGAACAGATTAGCGAGTGTTAGCAAGGCGGTAGGAGACACTGCCGCGGCATAGACTCACCTGAGCGAAGGTGACAAAGGCATAGCCACGCGACTGGCCAACCATGGGGCCGCCCTTGTGGAACAGCATGTCGAACTTCTCGATGGCACCGCATTTTTGCATCAGTTTGAGGAGTTGGAACCGATAGGAGGCAATATGCAAAGGAAATAATTAGCACCTATGGCCTTGCCCATGTCCACATGCCACGAGGATGTCGCAGCCGCAGCCGCAGCGGCATTCAACTTACTCGGTGATGCGCGAGTCCAGATTTCCCACCCAAATGCGTCGCTGCTCCTCCGTGTTCCTGCTCTCAGTCCCGCTGCTTGATGTGGCCGCCTGCGTAGTTGCAATTAAATACATATATGTTTTTATCCGTTTAATGGTTATTCCACAAGGTGGCTTCCACTTACAGCATTTTCCATTTTGTCTGCCAAAAATATAAACAGAAAACCACAATTTGTGGTGAGGTGAACTTCTGTCAGCTGTGTATCGAAATCGGCGAACTCACCACATGGACAGTGGTGACCTTATGCAAGAGGTGAGACTATCGCCATCGTATAGCTAGATATTTGGCGTTTTTTTTAAAAACAGGAAAATGCAATCATTGAACTTTTAATACAATTTAATTTTTTTAATTACAATTTATTTTTTAATTGTATGTTGTTTATGTGTGCATGTCAGAAGTTATATTCCATTTTTCAGCGCATCCACTTGGCTCTTTGCAGTTCCATCTGAAACGTTATGAACCTTAAGGGGGTATTCTGGTCTAGAAATTTGAAAAAAGAAAAATTTTTTTTTATTTCTCATTTGTTGAAAGTTTAGACTTTAAAGAATATGATACCAAAAGGACTTTCCAAAATTCGAATTATCTTCGGAGATACAGCCGATTTTGTAACGTGGTCTCCAAGCCAGCTGAGCGGATAACGTAAACTTTGAACGCGTTTTTCTCGAAACTACTTTTTTTGAGGTGGTTGACATGATATCTCAAGTTCTACT